>CAUYPK010064041.1:0-16746 GCA_963574355.1 Loris lydekkerianus | reverse complement strand
GGCCCGGCCTGAAACTGCCTCTACCTAGATACAGCCAATGTGGTACCATGCCACTGGCCCGACCCTGTCACTCACCTCTTCCCCCGCCTTCTTTCCCTGCCCCTTCTCCACAATAAAAAAAAAAAAAAAAAAAAAGAAAGTTACTTTGTTTTAGGAGATTAAAAGCCAATGACCACCCTCTTCTAACTTGAAAGGTTTCAGTAGAGAGAGCTGCAGTCATTCTGATATTCTTCCCCTTGTAGGTTATGGTGTTCTTATATCTGCCTGCTTTCAGAAGTCTCTCCTTCATATTAACTTTAGTGAAGTTAATTATAATGTGCCTGGGGGATGTCTTATTTGGGTTGAGTTGGGATGGGGTTCTAAAACTGTCTGCTATCTGAATTTCAGAATCTCTTGGCATATCTGGAAAGTTCTCCTTCATAATTTCATAATGAAGAGCCTCTGTGCCTTGTGATGCCACTTTGTTGCCTTCAGGGATTCCTATGAGGTGGATATTAGTTTTCTTCTAATTATCCCAGAGCTTTCTGAGAGAATGATTTGATTTTGATCTCCATTTCTCTTCCTCTTTGTCAGTTTGGGAGCGTTCAAAAGCTTTATCTTCAATGTCAGAAATCCTTTCTTCTGCTCACTCCATTCTGTTACTGGGGGATTCTACTGTATTTTTCAGATCTTTAAGGGCTGCAAATTCTTGTCTCAACATGTCAAAATCTTTTGTGATTTTGTCTTTGAATTCATTGAATTCAAATGCTCCTTAAATTTCTAATTCCGTCTTTTCCTCTATTCTATTAATCTTGTTTGCAATCCAAATTCTGAATTTTATTTCTGACATCTCACCCATATGTTTATGAATAGGATCATCAGTTGTGTCCCCCATATTTTTCCTTGGGGGGGTTGATCTACTCTGATTATTCATGTTACTGGAGTTTTCTGCTGATTCCACCCCATGATTATTTTGCACCATTTGACTAGATGAGCAGATAAATAGAAGTTGGGTTGTGAGCTGCAGGAATAGTGATTAACCAGCCATTTGCCCAAAAGCTAGGACTGGTGTCTGTACCTTTTCCTCCAGAGCTTTGCCAAGGACCTGTACAGTGCTACAGCCTGAGAAACTGGGGACCTGCTTGGTGGGGTGGGGCTAAGTGGCTCTGTCTTGTTTTCAGCTGGTCTCTGTCCTACCCTAGTTAATCAGTTACTCTGGGTTGAAATATAAGCTGTCAATTTCAACCTCTGCCTGCCAGCCTTTGTCTCAGCTTTGATCCTCTGATGGCAAGGTGCAATCTTACTCTCAGGAAAGCATTCCTCTGTGTCAGTCCCACTCTGGGAGTCTGCCGTCTCTGTGCATGCATATTCTAGTCCCTGCACTCCATCAAGGCCGGTACCACCTCAGACATACCCTTTATTCACAGGGCCTGTGTTTCAATCCTAGATCTTTTCTGCCAGTGACTACCACCAGAGAAGAAACCCAGCCCCCTTTGGTTGCCCAGAGAGACGGGGGTGGTGTGACTCTGGAATATCTCCAGGGAGTCCTATTGTTCCCACTGCTGTGGCTGCTGCTCTGTGCCTCGGGGGACCACCTCTCCTGTATGGTTCCCTTTCAGTTGACTGTCCTGTCCTTACTCCCATGCTGCAGAATCAGCACTGACCAGCAGCAGTCCATGCCTTGTCCACACCTCTCAAGAAAATACCCAGAAATTTGGACTCCATGGAAGACAGGCTTCCAGACCTTGGAGTAAGAGTGGAGGGGAGTGCTAGGAGTTTAGAATTGCATGTAAGGAATATATACAGTTTTATATAGTTTTATGCCTGGCAGGAGAGTGCCATGGCACCCTAGGAGGGGGAGGAGGTCTGTTTTTTAGTGAGTCTATCCCATGGGATAAATTGGGAGGAATTTTGAACTCTGCTCCCTTGTTTGTATAGAGTACTGCAAGCCCTTCTCATGGGGGAGGGGACTCCTGTCTGCTTGGTGATGGATTTTATACCTTTTGCTTGTATTCTTGAGGTCGCAGCTCACCTCAGCAGGATTAATGTGTGTTCTTCAACCTTCTCTCTTGGTTCAGCTCCAAACTATCAGCTTACCTGCTGTCCTTCTGGATGGGAGCCTCTGTGGAAAGCACTCCAGTCAGCCATCTTGCCTCTGCCACCCAATAATCATCATCTTTTATGGTTTCTGCAGAAAGTTAGGAGGAACTAAATTGAACACTTCTGACTCAGAGCCTCTAATGAGGTGGCACTTACATGTTAGCTGAGGTTGCAATCTTCCTGAATACTCAATTGTCCTGGATGATTGATTTTTAAGATAGATTACTCAATGGCAAGTTGGTTTCCCTCCATGAAACTGAGAATGCTCACAACATGGAACTGGTTTCTAGCAGAATTAGTGATCCAAGAGCTAAAATACTAAGGCAAAATCAGATACTTTTTATGACCTGTTCTCAGATGTCTCACACCATTGTTTCTACCATATCCTTTTGGTCACACTTCTCCCAGGGAGTGAAGGACACTACTAAGGAATTCAGTCACATGGTCTCTCACATGAAGATTTGCCTACTGATCCCCAAAGGAAGCCCTGAGTTTCACTTGCACCTGTGCTTTCCTCAGATGATCAAAATGCCGGACCTTTTCCTGACCACTAGCCTTCCCCTCAGGAAACAGTTACCCTGTGAGGGCAGGAAACTTTACAAAAGCAGACCTTTAGTGGTTTTGACCCTTCAGAGAGATTAAAAAAATAAAAAGCAACTGACACCTAAGTCCTACCAGAGATGCTAATGCAACTGTCCCAGGTGCAACCTGAGACTCAGAAATGGTAACCCCTCACCTCCAGGTGATTCCAATATGAAGTGAAAATTGAGAACCACTAATTAGAGGAAGACCCTTATAAACGTTCTTTCTTATGACCTTTTCCTTCCTAAATTTCTTCCTCCTACTCTCACAACCCTCAATTTTCAAATTCTAGCTCCTTGTTTTCCAACCCATTCCTGAGGAAACTCTTCACTTTCTACAAAAATTGGAGAATTTCTTGGTCTCTTTAAGCATCTAGTTACCTCCAGTAACTCTGCAGCAGTCCCTTACAGACCCATAAGGTCTAGTAAATGGTTCCATTCCTAAGACCAGGTGAGAAAGTAGAATGTTTGAATCTACTTCAGGCTCTTGACTATGGGATGTACTGCAATTCATTTCCCCATGAATGACATAAGAAGCAAGCATACTCTGTCAAAGAGAAAATTAATATTTACCTGAAGAACACATTCTAATCTAACATGAGAAAAACAAGTTCCTCCTGTTAATACCATGCTGATCCTGCCCCTTGTGAAAAAAATAAATAAATCATCTTAGCATGGTGATGTCAAGGTACATCTGAGGGACACCACAGCAGTAGAGATAGAGTCTCCAGCCATCTGGACTGATGCCAGCAGCTTCTCCAATGTGGTTTAGACCTTCATATCTCTGCTCCTTTGAAAAGGAGAGAGATGTGTCATTTCATTCCACTATGTCATCAAGCAGAGAAACTCCATATGTCTACCTTCATAGGCATTTATAGAAAAAAGTTCTATAAACCAGCAATTCCAAAAATTTAGCACATGTTATGAATTACCTGAAGAATTTGTTTAAAATGTAAATTCTGAATCTGGGATTCTGAGATTCTAGAAACTGAGATTCTGCATTTTGAATAAGCTCATAGGAGAAAGACCACACTCTGAGTATCAAGTACAGAGATATTTATTAAAAAGTTAAAATGACTACAAAGCATTTTTCAACTCCCCCTTTGCTCTCATCCTTGTCTGCAGAACTAAAATAGTTTTATTTCATCCCTCTTTTTTATTCACATAGTTCTTAATATTCAGGGAATGTCATTACTCTCATCTTTCCATTTCATCTGCCTTTTTGTAGACACACTTCTTCTTAACTTACTTATGTTAAGACATTACAGATGATTTTGTGAAAGAAAACCAATAGGAAACAAATTCAAAACACAAAATTTATTCTACTTCTAACAAGCATTGTTATACATAGTATTCAGTCTGCAATTAGCCAAATAAACCCCAAATCCTAAATCCCACAAAATGTACTTTAATCTACTTTACCAACCAGACTAAATATTTCACAAATATTTGTTCTCTTAACATTGTTACCATAAAGCATACAGGACATAATAGTTACTAAAATGACTCATGCCCAGTACCATTGTGGTTACATGATGGTCGGTAGTTTACTAAGATGTATTTCTCTGCTTTATGCTATTAGCCAATCTATTCTTCAGGTCTCTAGGATGCAGACATACACACACACCCCAATATGCTCATTAGAAACATAGTATCTCCTGGTTTGGGGGATCTGGAAGTCTAATTAGCTATAAAGACATAAGAAGTCTAATTAGCTATAAAGACAAAGAAATTATCCTCACTGCCTTTGAACCATCCTTTGGCATCATGAGACTTGTATCTTCAATGATACAAACCAACTAAAAGATTTTCTTGATATCTTCTTTCAAGATAAAAAATTACTTGAGGTATTCCAAGTAGTAATTTCCCCAAGTTAATAATAAGGCTAATAACCAGAAAGTGTTCATTTTGTTTTTCTTAGTACAAAGAAAAAGCCCATCAGAAACATAAGCACAGCAAAATATTGAAAACAACTGAAAGGACACAATATGTGTCCTTGTAATCTTGGCTACTCAGCTTCTCATTAAAACCCAGTTAAGTTTCTTAAAATTATACTTTTATCACAAAATTTCTTTATCTATTAATATAGAAAAGCCACCATATGACTCAGTATCAGGTGAATTCTATCATTTCTGAAAAGGTTATGTTAGCATTATTTCAAAATGTTTCCATTTCTTTAATTGAGTCACATTTAGACACGAAGAGAAATATTTACCCCCAAATTGCTATAAAACTAGTGTACACACTGTACCACCCTGAAGGGAAAAAATATATGACTATTTCTTTTGCCTCCATGGTATCAGGCAGTCTCATTGTACAATATTTCCAAACCTTGCCCAGCCCAGAAAAAATAAATGCATGAAATGACACTGCGACTTGGACGCCCAATGTTCACAAAAGGTGACTCCTTCCTACGAGTCACCCTTACCACAATCTTTACCTTGGAAATTACATCTGAAGAGACTGGATCAATCCCTTCAAGCAGCATATGTTGAAATTTTAGACTAACTCCATGGTAACTATAGCAATGTTTATTTCATTACTAACTATTACAATGAAGGTAAAGAACTCTGGATATAAATATTTAGCAACAAAAATGAAACTACTAAATCCAGTAGCTGTTTTTCTGTTGGTTCCTGGGAGACCATCATGAAACTGAAAGATCAATTAACTATGTCCTCAATAAGACTCCAGAATTAAACTATAGTTTAACAGGATGATTTTCAGTTTTCTTGGAAAATAGAAGACAGGAATTCCTGTCCTGATTTGCCACTGATGAATTGTTTAAATTTGAGTATGACAATGAACCTAACTGAGCCTTAGTTGATTAATCTAGAAAAGATGAAATGACTTGTTTCATTAATTTATCTATAAAAATAGATAGTTTGTTTCTATATATCTAAAGTCTTCTTCATTAACAAAAATAGAGGTTGTCTAATTATATTTTACACATAAATTAAAAAATTAGTGCCTTACATTGCCCTTTCTCCAACAATCTCATTCTTGACCTAGAGCTTTTTGGACATTTTTAGCCATTAACTCTGAATCACTAATTAAACTCGTGGCTGCCCATTTCAGATGAAGGAATATTCAAGTTTAACAAGTGTTGTAAACTAATTATTAGCCAGCAAATGTTTATTGAGAAGCCACTAGAGACAAAGTCACTGAAAAGCAACTACGGTGTGGGTATTTCTTCCTATAACTGGGAATATTATTAAACAATGAAACTCAGAGTTAATGAATCAGAGTAGAGATATACAATGTCATCTTAAGAAGCAGAACACCCCTCCCCCCCATCTAAACCTGGATAATACCCAGAAGGATGGTGGTAGCACTCTGGCAAAATACATGTGTTTGGCAGAAACAGCATTGGTCAGCCTTGGAAACTCAGAGATGTGACCTTGATAACTTGCCTCCAACACAGTTTAAATCTACAATACTCCTTGAGAAAAGTCCTTGATAGTAAAAGAGATATAACTTTCTGGCTAAATTTTAATTAGAACTTCGTTCTTCTAACTAACTACACTTTTGTGGTACCCATGCCCACTGAACCATATTCTGATTCTAATTTAACTTCTCACTTAACTTAACCACTGTTAAGCATGGAAAACATGCTCTCCCTCCAGAATAAAGGTAATGTATTTTCTAAATCGACAGCTCTTGATGCACTGATAATTTAGTATTCTGAGCTTTTCAAAATATTTAGAGCTGCCTATAATGAACTCTGTTCAATAATGCCAGACCTTCCCAAGGAATACCACTCATCATAACTGAGCTTCCTTCCCACCAAATTTCAACATATTTATTCTATCTCTCTATTCTATTCAACATATTTATTCTATTTCTCTTGCTTCTAATTCTTATCTTCCCCACCCCATTCCTTTTTCTCCAATAAAGATAATGAACTGACATGGGCTTGAGTTTAAAAATGATTGGGATTAGACAAATACATTAAAAAAGGGAGTTTCAAAGAGAGGGTCTGATTAAGCTGGACTAGAGGATTAAGTAGACCAGCCCAGCCAATTGACAGAGGAGCAATGCCAAGTAAGAGGAGACAAGAAGCTTAAGCTGGATCCTACTCAGGAAGACTTCCAAAGGGCAGGGAGGCATCTGGTCCTACACAGTTAACTATGAGTGGTTTTAGAATTTTTTGAGAGATAATAGCACACATAAAAGTTGAATTTGGTGGGGAAGAGTACATCTGCTAAAGAAAATCATACATGAAGGAGTCGCACCATAGTAAACTGTACTTAACACCAAAGTCTACAGTCTGGGGCTTTGAACTTCAATCAAAGAGATTACACATTCCTCTTCTGTGAATGGAGTTTAGGCACTTGGAGAAAAATGACTAATGTTTACTCACAAAGAGACAACTGGAAAGGAGTGGGGGGATGTGGGTATGCCCATGAGTAATGGAAGGAGGAAGGAAAGACAGAATAGAGACCTCTCTAATTCATCCTGGGCCCTTCCCTCAGGGGTATAGTTTGGCTTTCAAATGACCAGCAAGTTAACATTGGCAGCAACTCAGCCACCACAGCCATATCCAGGAAGCTACCAGAATCACAGAGGACTTTTGAAACACATGTGTCTGGAGTTCAGTGTTATTCGCAAGAAGTGTCTGTAGTCTTCTCCCAACATCTCCCTCTATGAGGAATGGAAACTAGGATGTCACAAAGCCAGGAGGCACAAGTGAACACACCAGCAGAATCATAACATCTGATGGAGACTCTCCTACTGTCACAGAACCTGAGAGATGTTTCATAATCTTGCCAGCTTCCAAGAGTAGTTTTCGTACACACAAGTGAAGCAGCCTTAGTATTTCAGTTCAGGGGGAACTATGTCTGTATGAGAAAGAGGGATTTCTCATGTGTGCATATGCACATCACACAGCCTTCTTGTCTGATGGGTTTACCTGTGATGCAGTTTGGCTCCAGAGCCCTCATCCAAGCTGAGGTTCCCTCCCTCCCTTTTTTGCTTCAGTTCAGTATTTTGCTTGAATCTGAGTCATAAGTTCCTTAAGCTGGCAAGAAGAGGAGAGTCAGGCTGGCAGCTCCCTTTCCCCCAAGCAGAGGGAGTGTCTTGGCTGACACCTAAGCAACCTTTTCCATCCCCAGACTCTGTAAAGAACCAATGAGCACTAGCAGAATGGAAGGCTGGGCTCCACTCACAAAGTAGGAGAAGAGACAAACCATCCTGGAGAGATCCATTAGCTAAAGCCATGATTAAAAAAAAAAAAAAAAAAAGAACCATGGCTTATAGAATTAGCCACTCATCACATCCTTAGAATGTTTTGCATTCATCCCTCAAAGCTGGCCATAGGCACTTCTAGTCTTGCCCTCAGATGGACCTACAGGTCTTTTTATTATGCAGCAAGCTTCTGATTGACTCTTCCCCTAGCTCCATCTTTCCCTCGATTCCTCCTAAACCCTATCTACTTGTCCCATCAAAACATCATATCACAAAGTATGGCACCTTGGCCTGTGAGTACTTTGAACTGAGGAGATTGGAAGGTCTCCCCTCCCTTCCCTCTTCTCCCTCAAGTCATGTCATGGAAGTGAAAATTCCTGTATCTTAAGTGGGTCATATAAACTAGAACTGCTCTTCCCCAAATAAGACATACAATCTAGAAAAGTGGCTCTCTGACATTTCTTCTCTTTGAAAGTAGGTCACAAGACCCTCATTCCAGAATGCCCTGCTCCATACCCAGGGGAAAGGAATTCTACACAGAGAGGCCAAGAATAAAGGGAAAAAGGAGCACTTGGTAGGCTCTCCCCACTGCCCAAGTGTATTACCGTCAGATCTTACCCTTTTTTTCCGATCATGTTTCTCCACAATTATCCACTTCTTTCATTAGACTTAGCATAAAAACACACAGCTTTTGCTGGGTCTTTGGGTCTTCAATTCTGCAGCCTCTTGTGTCATGTAAAACTTTGGTCAATAAATTTGATATGCTTTTCTTTTGCTGACCCACCTTTTAGTAAAGGGATGTCAGAAGTGACCCTTGTGACGGGTGGAGAAAAGATTTTACCTTTTTCTCCCCACGGCCCTTACTTATGGACAAAGGAATAAGTTGCAGCCTGACAGAATCAGCAGAAGGCCCCTTTTCTGCCCAATTCCATTGGAATTCCCTTTTACACCATGTGAGGAGCAGCAGCAATGTGATCAGAGAGGCAGCGAACACTGAGACATCATGGGTCATTGACACCTCATCTCCAGTCAGTCATCAAATTCACTCCAACAATGATCAAGGGCCCAAGCAAGGAAGTAACCAGACTTGGGAGAAGCAGAAGAACTGGGAGACAGAAGTCTGGCACATGTAGATTGTCCAATGATTATTACAATGTGGGTGACCTTGGGAGCTGCAGTTCAGGGGAAGGGAGGGTGGAGGACTGAACACCTGGATGGAGAGAATCTGCCAAAAGAACTAAAGGGTGTTGAAAAGCCAAGGCAGAATGTTGGCAACAATCCTTACCTCCTTCATAGTTTTTTCCTAAACCAACCTGGTTACTTAAGTTTGGGACTGAGCCCTGGCAGGTTTTCTGTACATAGACCCCAATAGAAAAAGTCTGTCTCATCCAAGACAGTTCCAAGACTCTGTACAACCCTTTCCCAACTCCTTCTATCTCCCTTGCAACCTCCCTTCATCATGTACTTTCTACTTGCTCTTGCCCATCTCCTCCTCACCCTCCTCAGACCCCTTGGACATGAGAACTCAAGCCCAGGGCCCAGGGCCTCTTTTCTACCTGGTGTCCCTCTGTTTCTTTCTGTCTGCACCATTGCCTGATAACCTTCTGATTGCTCAATCAAGCACTTGACCTCCAGAAGGCAGTCTTCGGACATCCAATTTAAGAAAAGTAAAAACAAAACAGAATTAAAGAAAAAAAAATCCCTGAAATATTTGAAACCGGTTCTGTTTGGAAAGTTAAAACTAGTGAATGTTGAGTGTGTGAAATAACGTTTCCCACTGTACTAGAGAGAACTTTGCAAAGCAGTTATATTTCCTATATTAGAAATATATGCAGTTTTGTTATGAATTGAGCTCTTTCTTTTCACAGACACTAGCTCTTTATGGCAGATATGAGCAGCTACACAGCTGCTCCCCAGCTCAATATTTGCAGCATATTAGTTATGAGAGATAACATTGAATTATTAATATAAATAATGTGTTAATACTGCCCTACCTGGATATGTAATGGGTCTTAGAAAATAGTCTTTATACTTAAAAATTATATTCAGAACCAAATTTTCATAGAGGAGAAGGGGGTACACTCCTAACCCCTGGGCTTAAGTGTGTCTGTTCCTCCCTTTTGAATTGGTTCAGATGAGATGCGCCCTCCAACTTTCCCCACGTGCTCACTGGGAACATTTGAATGCCAACCTCCCTGCAGACAGATTGATCTTAACATAGTTCAGCCAAATGAAAGACTTTGTGACTTAGTCTTTGACCTTGCAGACCTTATCCAGCCATCTTGGTTTATATATAAAGGAAGCAATCAGGAAACAAAGAACTTAATAACAGAGTCCATGCAATGGAAGTGACTGCAGGAAAACTTTGCTCATTCAACATTTTGAGGAAAGGCTGAGTTGATGAAATGACTTACAGAAGAAAGAGAAAGATGGCTCGGTGCCCATAGCTCAGTGGTTGGACGCCAGCCACATACACTGAGGCTGGCGGGTTCGAACTCAGCCTGGGCCTGCTAAACAACAATGGCATCTACAACTTAAAAAAAAAAAAAAAAAAAAAAGCTGGGCACTGTGGCAGGTGCCTGTAGTCTCAGCTACTTGGGAGGCGGAGGCAAGAGAATCACTTAAGCCCAAGAGTTTAAGGTTGCTGTGACCTGTGACACTACAGCATTCTACTCTGTCTCAAAAAAAAAAAAAAAAAGGAAAGAGAGAGGTGAGAATCACCTGGGAATCTACATGCTTATCATAATTCTGTCTCTAATGAAGTATAATCCAATGCTTTCTAAAATCTCATAATAAGACAGATGATATCCAGTGAATTATAAGCTATTCTGAGTCCCTCTCTGAGTTCAGCTTCAGAGAGGAGCTATAGTCAAATGGCCACAGTTCTGCAAAAATAAGAACTCTTGAAGTAACTTAAATTTTTTATTTGTGTTTTCTTGAACTCCTTGGAGAGGACAAAGAATCTCCTTTATACTTTTTAAAAAATTACTTTTTTACCTCTCATCCACTGACACTCAAGGAAAGGACTCCCAAGAGATGCTCTTCAAAATAGCAAGAGAAAGTTCCCATCTAAGCCTCCTGCCCTCCAGACATTGATCTGGCCTTCACCACGTCATGGCTTTATCATAACAATTGATTGGCTACCATTTGCTCATCCTTTTGCTCCTTCTCTCACCTCTCAGGTTTCATGCTTCCACAGCCATGCTCTTGTTCTCCAGCACAAATCCCAGGGGACTGGGAAGACCCTGCTCAGGTGGCAAAACTGAAGGGGTCCCGAGGCCTCCTTGTGCTGCAGCAGATGTGAGAGATTGAAACAAGCCTGGAGAGACGCTTTTTATCCATCACCACAATGGCTCATGTGGGGTCTTAAGTAAAAATGATATGAAAAAACATGTTATATATTCCAAAGAGTTTTCAGATCGAAGTCCTATGTAAACATTGAGGAAGCTGTGAACGTTTGTATGCTGGTGGCATACAGTGAGGTATTCAGTGAGAATTCATGTGCTAGAATGACACGGGTAATAGGGATGACCCCCAGGTCTGCATCCTTTTTCTCCAGCACCCTGACCTTTTAACCCTTGGTCTCCCCAGACTTTCAGCTCTATCTCCTCTACTCACATTGTATGCCAAGCCCAGCCTGCCTTCTCCCTCCCTGGATCACAGCCTGGAAACTCCCTTAAGGCAGTAAGCAGGACAATTATGGGCTTTACCACCTTTATCTGCCATCTGTCAGATACCTTTGTTCTGTGGTACTTGATGCCTAATTTCTTAAAAACTCTTCTTTTCCCATATATTTTGTCTACTTTTTTGGTCATTTCAGGTAAGCAGGTAATATAGCCAGTTTTATTCCGTTTTGCTATGAATTTAACAGAAACTCGGGCTGTATTTGGTGAATTACATTGTGAAAGCTTCATAGCTCCAGACACATTATGGCCCTTCTGCTACCAAATCCAGATCTTAAAGAAGAGCCCATAAACCTCATTATGCTTTTTGCTTTTAAAATAATGTGTGACCTCTCTCAGGGAGAGCAACCTTTCCCTGGATATATTAGATTCCAGGGGCTGTTATAAAAAATTACCAGAAACACTATGTCTTAAAACAAGAAAATTTTGTTCTAACAGTTCTAGAGGTTAAAAGTTCAAAATCATGGTGCCAGTTTGTAATTATCTTTTTTGTTTGTCTTGTTTGTTTTTGAGTATTTTTTTATTTTTTTCAAATTAATATGAGGGTACAATTTTTAGGTTACATTGTTCTCACTTCCAGGGTAAAGTTTCATTTCCAGTTTGTAATTATCTTAAGACAATTAGAATATCTTCATTTTATTCTAAACCATAGCACCCAGCATTGTACTTTGCTCCTAAAGTAAGCTCTGTAGTGTTAATATAATACTTCATTTCATGGTAGTGGCAAAGAAGGTTCCTGTGAAGGGAATTTCAGGCTCTGGTTTTTAGTTTGGAAATTTCTAAAAAATAGTGCCCTTCCACTATGCCTATAAGGGGCTCCTGGCTAGGGAACAAACAGTATTTTTTCCACCTGTGCATAAGTTAATGGAAGGCTATCCTAGGGATATTTCACTATTTTATAAGCCACAGAAAAAGAAAAAAAAAAAGGTCTGTGTAAAATCAAATGCAAACAACATGGGTATATGTTTTGCATCTGAGTAAATTGAGATTGCTGTCCTGTGAGTTACCTTTCACCTTGTCCAGAAAATTTCCCCAGCTTTCTATACTATGAGATTTACCATCCCCTAAACCCTTCACACACACACCCCACCATCCAGTCACACTACAGTCCACTGGCCCAATCAAGCTTGGCCAATCATATTTAAAATTTAAAACAGAAATACCAGAGGCCGGAAACCTTTGTAGCCAAGTCACATTAATGGCAATTGGCTGACACATGGTGCAGGGATGTCTCATAACTTTCCTTTAGATTACCCTTTCCAAGGCTAAGGGATTTAATCCTGCCTCAATTCCGCAAAACATCCCAGCATCCTTCCAGTAAATTCTTTTTTGTGGCTTCAAGTCAGCCAGAGCTTATTTTTGTGGCCTGAAACCCAGAGAACCTTAACTAGCACCATGCCCTGAGAATATGTTCAGAAAGATATACAAGAAATTAACCTTAATTACCTCTGAGAAATGAATGGGACCATGGGTCCTAGAGGTGTAGAAAGCAAATTTCACTATTACCTTATCATATTCTGTATGACTGCATGTGTGATTGAGTGTTCTATTGCTATGTTTGGTTTAGTTAGATTTCAGGTGTCCGTTTTTACACCATGAGTGTGTAATACTTGCATACTTTTTCCAGCTTGGTTTGGTGTTGTTTTTTCATATTTGAAAAGGAAAACTATGATAGTGCCTTTCTAATTTTTCATAGCCCACTCTTATCCCTATTCCAGTCCAGCCCACTTTTTCTGGGACATACAAATTGAGCCTAGAATAGTTATAACATGGCCAAAACCCCCACAGGCCTCATTGTTTTAGCCTAGCCCAAAATTACTCTTACCTTGTCATAGGGTAAATAACATTGTTTTTATATACAATGCAATAGGTATCAAGTGATCAGTCATCTTCCTGTTAAGTTGCCTTATGTTCTTTCTTTCTACACAATACATTAAATTTACTCAATTTGAGATTGAGATTTTTTCCTGGTTAATAATCTCCTACTTTGAAAAGAACAACAATCTTAGAAGGATTTGTTGTTGATCATTTCATAATATGATATGAGTTTTCTTAACTGGATTAAATTTACCCAGTCACTTAGATAAAAATCCCTGTTACTGACTGAGTTGGGGGTTCTGATAGGACTATGGTAAGTGTGCACTATTGAATATTACATAGAAATTTCCAGCTTCCTCCTCCAACTTTCTCCACCACTACTACTTAAAAAGAAAATAATAATAATAATAATAATAATGTAGTCAAAAAAAATCTTATTCCCTGGAAATAAATTAGCACCAGTCAATACAAATGGACCAAATTAGACATCTGCAGAATATCGCATCATGGGAGATGACCTCTAAATGCTTTGTCAGTGGAGCAAAGGGTTTCCAGTCCAGAAAGGGACAGGTGTGCCATAAGTATAAAGTGGTAAACTCTGCAGTTGTATGTCACCTTGCTTAGGATGATGTCATGGTACTAAGCATCCAAGAGTAGGAATGTATTATTGTCTGTGCAGGACCGTCTGGAGTATCAGAGCACCACCCAGGATCACTCTGATTCTACACAAGGGATCATAGTACTTTAGACATGCAACAGGTGTTTCCTAGTCCTCTAAACTTATTGGAAATCAGGTCACAAAAAGAACAGGAGAGAAAGGAGGAAAGGAGAAAAGCTGAAGGGAGGGAAAAAGGAGGGGGACAAATGAAGAAAGAAGGGGTAAGAAAATGAGAAGACTGGGGCAAAGAAATGAGGCAGAAAAGGAAGAAAAAGACTCCCTTTCAACAAACAAACACAATTTGGCACCCAAAGTGTTGGAATGTTGAGGGCAAGGGTAAGAATTCTTTCTCCTGGAGAGAGATTAAAGATGGCGGCCGACTAACAGCTTCCCTGCAACTGGGCACGGCGAGTCTGGGGAGACAAGACTCCAGGCATCTCTGACTGGTGGGATATGCCTATAATCATCCCTTTGAGGATACAGGGAGCCAGCAAGGAACTTCTGGACCCCAAGAGAAGGACAAAAACAGTGGAAAACTGGCAAGTGGTTGCGTGTGTTTGATCAACCTAATCACGCCAGCAACCATAAGTACAAGAAGCAATGAGACTGCAAACCAGAAAGGCCTTACCTGTGAAGTGTTTTGGTGTTCTTGGACTTGGCACTCAGTTGAACTGGCTTGGGGAGAGCTTGAGCAAGAGTGTAGAGAACTTTGGACATTGTCTGGGGCCCCAAACTGAGCCACTGAGCTGGGCGCAGGAAGCCATTGTGAAAGAACTGCCCCAGCAAGCTCTGCCCTCAGGGTCCCAGAGCAAGGATCAGGTGGGACAAAGTAACCTAGTGACTGAGCAGCCTAAAGGTGGGAACTGAGCTGCCTTACACGCTTAATCCTTAGGGGCAGAGTAAAACAGTTTTGGCACACTGGAGCCTTGGGCTGTTGCCTTGGGCTGTTGCCCTGTGATGTCACAGTTCATAGCAACCTCAAACTCCTAAGCTTGGCGCCACCCAGACCTCCATAAGGGCTGTGCAGTGACCCTGACGGGTGACCCACACCCAATGGGCCTCCACATTCCCTGACCTGAAACTGCGGGAGCCACGCAACCCTGCAATTCCCCTCCTGTGTCCTCCAAGCCTCCACACTAGCCCATACATCTGGCCAGGGACTCTGGTAGCTGTATGACCTCTGGAGCCCTCCCTGCCTCTATGCAGAGAGCTTCTCCTGGCCAGAGACTGCTAAAGCCTTGGGCTCTCTGCGCCAAAATCACTGGGCGCCAGGCACTCCCAGAACCATGCGCACCATGCCCAGCCCTGTTGCTGGATCCAGGTGTGTCACACACCAGAGCTGCTTCCACAACCAGAACTCCCTAGCTAGAGCATCCCCAGAGGAACTATACAGGGTCACTCCCTACAAAGATCCAGCAATAATGAGTGATCCCGCTGGGGTCTAATCTTGGAGAGACACCTCCCCAACTCTGAGGATGGCCAGAGGTAACAGTGAAAAACAATCATGAGGCAAAATCAACAGAAAAACTCTGGCAATATGAATAATCAGAGTAGATAAATTCCCCAAAGGATCAATGGGGCAGAAACAGCACAAGACCCCATGCACAAACAAATAGCTGAGATGTCAGAAATTGAATTCAGGATCTGGATAGCAAATAAGATTGAATTAGAAATCCAAAAGTTATCTCAAGAATTCAATGGATTCAAAGAGCAAATGACCAAAGATTTTGACACATTGAGACAAGAAGTTGCATCCCTCAAAGACCTGAGAAACACAGTAGAATTCCTCAGTAACAGAATGGAGGAAGCAGAAGAAAGGATTTCTGACATTGAAGACAAAGCTTTTGAATGCTCCAAAATGCTCAAAGAAGAAGAGAAATCGAGAGCAAAAACAGACCACTCTCTCAGACAGCTCTGGGATAATTCAACAAAAACCAATATTCATCTTATAGGGATCCCAGAAAGTGACGAAGTGGCTTCACAAGGCACAGAGTCTCTTCTCCATGAGATTATGAAGAAGAACTTTCCAGACATACCAAGAGATTCAGAAATTCAGATAGCAGACAGTTTCAGAACTCCAGCACAACTCAACCCAAATAAGACATCACCCAGATACATCATAATCAATTTCACTAAAGTTAATATGAAGGAGAAAATTCTGAAAGCTGCCATATGAAAAAAAACCATTACCTACAGGGGGAAAAATATTAGAATAACTGCACATCTCTCTGCTGAAACTTTTCAAGCTACAAGAGGATGATCATCGACTTTTAATCTCCTAAAACAAAATAACTTTCAACCTAGAATCCTATACCCAGCTAAACTGACCTTCATTTATGAGGGAAAAATTAAATACTTCAACGACATTCACATGTTGAAGAAATTTGCCACAACTAAACCAGCTCTCTAGGACATTCTCAGACCTATCCTCCATAAAGAACAGCATAATGTTCCACCACAAAAGTAAACTCAACCAGAAAATTTTTGATCAAATTTTAACTTCCACAGTCGCAAAAGGATTAAAAATATACCCTGGACTCTCAAAAGGCTTATCAATATTCTCTATTAATGTGAATGGTTTAAATTGTCCTCTAAAGAGGCACAGGTTGGCTGACTGGTTACAAAAACTCAAGCCAGATATCTGCTGTATCCAAGAATCACATCTTACATTAAACGACAAATATAGACTCAAGGTGAAGGGATGGTCATCAATGTTCCAGGCAAATGGAAAGCAGAAAAA
>CAUYPK010064040.1:0-27705 GCA_963574355.1 Loris lydekkerianus | reverse complement strand
CTACACTGCTGGTGGGAATGCAAATTAATACATTCCTTTTGGAAAGATGTTTGAAGAACACTTAGAGATCTAAAAATAGATCTGCCATTCAATCCTATAATTCCTCTACTAGGCATATACCCAGAAGACCAAAAATCACATTATAACAAAGATATTTGTACCAGAATGTTTATTGCAGCCCAATTCATAATTGCTAATTCATGGAAAAAGCCCAAGTGTCCATTGATCCACGAATGGATTAATAAATTATGGTATATGTACACGGTGGAGTATTATGCAGCCTTAAAGAAAGATGGAGACTTCACCTCTTTCATGATTACATGGATGGAGCTAGAACATATTCTTCTTAGTAAAGTATCTCAAGAATGGAAGAAAAAGTATCCAATGTACTCAGCCCTACTATGAAACTAATTTATGGCTTTCACATGAAAGCAATAACTCAGTTATAACCTAAGAATATGGGGAAAGGGGAGAGGGAGGAGAGAGAGGGAGGAGGATGGGCAGAGTAAGGGTGATTGCTGGGATTATACCTGTGGTGCATCCTACAGGGGTACATGTGAAACTTACTAAATGTAGAATATAAATGTCTTAACACAATAACTAAGAAAATGCCAGGAAAACTATGTTAACCAGTGTGATGAAAATATGACAAATGGTTTTTAAAACCAGTGTATGGTGCCCCATGATCATATTAATGTATACAACTATGATTTAATAATAAAATAAAATAAAATAAAATAAAATAAAATAAAATAAAATAAAATAAAATAAAATAAAATAAAATAAAAAAGAACCCTGGACTCATCTCCTTGGCATCCGTGAGAAGCTTGGCCATTTTTTAACATCAGCAATTGCTGGCTATCGTCCAGGAAGTCTGGATGATCATTTCCCAAGTGGAATAAACCACCTTCTTAAGCTTATAGAAACCCACCAAATAACTTTAAGCAAGATGCAAAAGTAAAGTTAAAACAAAATCTTTGGGTCCCCAAAAGTCCATTGCATAAGTCATCTATCACAATATAGCAAAGCATCCCAAAATGTAGTTGCTTAAAACAATAGTAATTTATTAGTTCTCATAATTATAAGGTGGAATTGGTGATGGGTGACTGTTCTGCTCTTTGAAATGTTGGCTGAAGTAATTATGCAGCCACATTTATTTAGGATATGAACTGGACTGGAAGCTTCAAGAAGACCTCACCAATATGGCTAAGATCCTGGTGCTGATTGTCAGGTGGGTGCCTCAGTTTTTCTCCCTGCTCTCCACATGATGAATTACATTCTAGGACCTCTCCACAGAGTTCTTTGCCCCACAAGATGAGCTGAATTTTCTGACATCATGGCAGCAACTATGTACCAAGGTAACAAAATCAAAAGCTGCCACTCCTCTTTAAACCAGGCTCAGAACTGACTCAATGCTACTTTATTGTCTGTTGTGTTCTATTAATCAGAGTAGATCAGATTAAAGGGGAAGGAAATAAATTCGACTTTTTGATGGGAGGAGTGGAATGCAAATACAAGAAATGGAAGAACTGGTAGGCAGTGATCTTTGGAGACCATCTACTCTATCCTAAGTACAATTCAAGTGAAAATTTATATTAAAACAGAGAAAATTTTCCTTACCTAATATGATAACCATTTTTTGTTAACTCTTCACTACTATAAGAAACAGATATTAAATGATAGATGAAAAAAATGGCAAGAAAGTCTACTTTTATTCAATGCTGCCATAAGGGACAGCATGTAACATGCTCTCTTTATTCTTAAAATTACTCAATTCTGTAATTACTAAAAATACTACTCACTATGACATTAATGAGCATTCTACCGCTACCCCAGACCTTTCCCAGCTTGGCTTACTTTCAATGACAATCACCCATATTATTACAGTAAACACAGAGGCCCGGAAATTAGAACAGGTGCTATGTGAAGGATCAGAACACCTTCCCGAGATCCACGAATTAGATAGGCGTGTCTATCATTCCATCGGTAGCTGTGTTAATACTTATTTAATATTTATATTGTTTTCTTTTTCCAAAAATTGTCTGATTTATCAGAGCATAGGCATGTTTGGAAAGAAAATGATGTTATAATATTAACTCCTAGTTTTGAGCACCACCTGAACTATACAAAATATTTAGTTAGCATTCCCCCCAGTAGCCTCCTCTTTGATTGCCAGGAAATTGAAGGGAGAGTAGATAGAAACAAAATAAAGGCCCCCAAGAGAGAAAAGAATAAGAAGTGCTACACGATTTTGCTGTAGGCTAAAATCCTGACTAGCCTTAATAGCCTTTCTCTCTAAAAGAAGCAACAGTAACAAAACTCAAAACACAAAGCAAAGAAGAAGTTGTCAGAAGCTGTCACTGTTGCTCTACTACTCATTCATTCATCATTCATTACCCAAATAATTATTAGTACCTACCATGTACCAGGAGCTTTGAGCATCTGGGGATACATAGAAAAGCAAAATGAGCAAAGGTCCCTGCAGACATGAAGCTCACAGACCAACAGTTAGAGACAGACAATAAATAACAAGCATGATTAATAAGTTAATTACATAGTATGTTAGAAGGTGATGAATGCTATATTTTAAAAAAGAAAATAGAGTAAAATAAAGAAAATCTGGAGACCTGGATGGTTAGGCATGGGGAGAGAGCTGCCATTTAAAATAGTGTGTCCTGAACACAGGGCACACATCCTCATGCTATTTGGGAAAAGACTCAAGGAATCGGGGAATTAACAAATAGGATATGTAGAGGAAGAATGTTGTAGACAAGAGAAGAGGCTGGGACAGGAGAAAGTATTCTTGTGTGTTTGGAATAAAGAAGGAAGGAGAAAGAGTAGCTGGAGGTAATATACTTCTAAAGAGAAGGGGAGGTGAGATCATATAGGGCCTTAAAGCCACTGAATTAATTTGACTTCTTCTTAATAGAAAGGAGAACTATTTCAGGGTTTGGTGCAAAGAACAGCATAATCTGACCCAATTTTTTAATATCTCTCCAGCTGGTCTCCCGGAACTAGACCACTGAAGGGGGCAGGATGCAGGGGATGATGGTGGGAGGAGAAAGACAGTCCAATTAGGATGCTATGTTATCCAACCAGGAGCTGATAACGATGATGTGGACCAGGGTAGCAGAACAGAGGCACCAGAACGTGGCTGAACTCTACATCTATTTTGAAACTATAGTCAACATGATTTCATAATTGATTAGGTAAATGAAAGGAGTAAAGGATGAATCCATTTTTTGTTTACTAGATGGAAGGATAGAGATGCCATCAAATGAGACAAAGACTGATGATGGAACAGGGGGGGATGGGGAGAGTTTTGGACAGGTCTGGGATGTGATGTCTGTTAGGCACCCATGTGGAGAGGTCAAGTCATCAGCAGACACATACACCTGTAAGTCAGACTAGAGCTCTGGGCATGGGATTTCCTGACATGCATTTAGCCTATAAGCTGTGAGACTGGATGTATCACCATGGCAGTGAAGGTGTTGGGATACTGCAATAATCAGAGCATAGGGAGAAAAGAGAAAATCCATTGATGAGACTGAGAGGAACTATCCAGTGTAATGGGATGAAAATTATGATGTCCCACAAACCATCTGAAGACAAGGTATCAAGGAGGAGGGTGTGAGACCTGTGGCTCTGCAAGGTAATAAAATGAAGACTGAAAATTAGCCACTGAAAATCAAAACAACTCCCCCCCCCCAAATCACACTATTTCACAAGCACAATGCTAAACTGCCCTCTGAGACAATGCCTAATCATTCCCTAATAACCATATGAATTTAAATTTTCTAGTCCCATCTTCTTCCACTTAAGGCTAAGGGCAAAACTATTAAGTAAACTGATTTTCTGTCAGACATGAGTGAAAATGTTATTTTTTGATTCCCAAAATCAATATAGCATGACCATAATGCCTTATGCTTAGTTACCTCAATAACAACATTTCCTACAGGGCAGGATGCAGTCTGATAAGATCAGACCCAAGGTGCCAGTATCCATCTGTTTGAAGTATTCTTTTCCCTAAGTCTTCTTATCTACAAAAAATGATCTGAATAAGAAAGAGAGAAAGAGAGAGAGAGACTTCAAGTCAAAAGTTAATCATTATTTTAAGAGCAACATCCTAATGGTTAAAAATATATATATATACACAGAGAAAAACAATCGAAACACTGTCTTAATTTCTTATCTTTAAGTATCATTTTTCCTCAAATTATATAACAAGGTATTGTAAATCAAAATGAAGAATTTGCATAAGAAATAACATACTCTCAAAAAAAAATTTTTACCTACTATCTGATATCCATGCATTGCATATAGTAAGTAAAGCAAACTGTTACAAATGATACTATAATAGTAATAAGGCAGTAAGGATGGACTCTTTTTTTTTTTTTTTTTTGTAGTTGGCGGAGCTGGCTTTGAACCACCACCTGCAGTATATGGGGCTGGCGCCCTACTCCTTTGTGCCACAAGCGCCACCGGGATGGACTCTTAAAATGCCATAGCAAGTTATAATACTTTTACTCAGATAGAATATAAAGAAAGAAAGAAAGAAAAAATGATAAAATCTCTAGTATTTTATCAGACTTCCCTTGATACCATTATTTTCAACAAAGCCATCTCACTATTATATTTTCATTCATCTTCCAGTGACAAGAACAAAAAAGTGCTCATTACGCTACACAATTGATATATTTCTAAAGAAACTCATTGTAAAAATAGAACTGTATTTTGCCTCTGATTGAGATTATGACTTTAGAGTTCTGCTCACACTAAAGCAAGATATCTTACATAATTATTTTTCAAAATGAACAAAACTAAATCAATAATGACATATGCATTGCAGACTAGTGTGTGTCAGGCAGCACTGCAGGCACTGTGAGTTACTCCATGGCCTCCTCTTACAGGAGGTATGTTTCTGTGAGAAGTTAAAAACATATGGATCTAAAAGATCATAATAAAGAGCTGGGCAAGATTATTGCCAAGTACACAATATAAAAAATAAGCTTACAGAGCCTTAAGGCTATAAAAAGTGGTTCACAGGAGATAATAATAATAATATCATCTAGCATTGTGCTAAGCACCACGTTCAGATTATTTGCATTGTCTCATCATCCCTTTCAACCGTTGGGATGTATATTACCATACACTTTGTGCCGATGAAGAAACTAATACAGAGGTCAAATTACTTGCCACAAATCACTTATACAAAAATTGGCAAAGCCAGGATGGATGGGAGATTTTGCTGACCCCCTAGTCCCCATCCTTAGCCATTCTCATACACTAGAGATAATAAAAGTAAAACATTAGTATGATGGCTGCAGATAAAGTTGCTATTAATGTTATTAGTCTCCAAAGTTTCATAAGATAGTCCTTTCATATGACTTTTTGTTTTTTGTTTTATTGTTATTATTTACATGACAAAATTTAAATACAGTGATTTTTTGTAATTCATCCCATGTGACATGACTGCTCAGTGACAGAAGAGATTAGATTAGAATCTGGTTAACAAGATTCTTAAATTTCAATAAGGCATTGTTACAGTTATTATAATGTTGGAAGATATTCCTTCAGGAGAATTAAGCTGTTTCTTGAAACTTTTCCCTAATATACTCTTATCAGAATCAAATTTTTCTGTTTTAGTCCTGCTGTGTAGCTCACAAATACCTATGTCATTGTTTCACATATACAGGACATTTCTTCCCTCTAGTCTAGACTATGAATTGTAAGAATAAAGCTCATTTCCAATCTAGCTTTGTATTTCAAGGGTTTAGATAAGTGCATCAAATATAGAGCATCCTCAAAAGCATTTGATGGATAAATGAATGTATAAATGATGGAGACATGACTCATTCAAAGAGAAGTACTTTTAGGAATCCAAATGCCAGCTTTAGGGTTTTGTGAACCCCACTGAAGTTGATACAAAAATGTGGATTGTATGTGCTCAAGTGCATTTTCAAGGAAGAACCTCCATAGTTCTCATCAGCTTCTCAGAAAGGTGCAGGACTCCATGAATGTTAAGAGCTACAGACTCAGGGTAGGAAAAACAGTTAAAAGTGAATGAAATTGTACAGTAAAGAGTTATAAAGGACTAAACTAATGCTGTGGCAATAGATATGGAAAGAATAAGACAGAAGCAAATAACATTCCATAAAGTAGTCCACAGAACTTGACAACAAAACCTGGTAGGCATTTAGTCCTACCATTACATTGAACATATAACATTATGTTTTGTTGTTAACTATGGTTCATTTAGTAAGATATGACAAAGATGTAACTGTTTGGATTGTCTGACTTCTTTCCTGACATTTTCTTCATTGTCTAGATGTTACAGTGCATTATGGTTGACCCACGAATGGTGCAGGGGATGGGGATGCCAGCTCCCCATACAGCTGAAAATCCATCTAGAACTTCTGAATCCCCCCAAACTTAACTACTAACAGTCTACTGTTAACCAGAAGCTTTCCAGACAACATAAGCAGTTTATTAACACATATGTTGCATGTTATATGCCTCATATACTGCATTCTTACAAAAAAAAAAACTAAGCTATAGCAAAGAAAATGTGATTGAGAGAATGGTAAGGAAGATGAAACATATTTGTTATTCATTAAATGGAAACAGACCCTCATAAAGGTCTTTATCCTTACTGTCTTGACCTTGAGTAGGCTGAGGAGGACTAGGAAGAGGAAGGGTTGATCTTGCTGTATCAGAGGTGGTGGAAGGAGAAGAAAATGCACATACAAGTAGAACTACATAGTTCAAACCCATGTTGTTCAATACTTGACTGTATTTCATTGTTAGACTCCTACAATGAAAGTACCCAAGACTTTTATAAGTTTTATTGAACAAATGTGTATTGAAAATCTTATATATGTGAAGAACTAGATAATAGAGATACAGAAATAAGGACAGAGTTCCTCCTTTTTTATTGGAAAGTTGGAGAAATTTTACTTTAATGATAGGAAGAAAGTCAGAGACTTTTAGGGTACATTTAATAAATCACTAATGTGATTGGGACAGAATTATATCCAGTGGTTTCTAGTAAGACTGCAGGTCTCTGTACAGTGAAGTTGAGATAAATCTTACTGTACACTTATTCTATTTCTCCCTCCAAATATTTTGTAGAATATATTAATTTATGAAGACTACCCACGAAAACTCAAAGAAAGAGCTTCAAACAGGAAGTCGGGGGGGGGGGGGAGGTGTTAGGACAAAATCAGGACCAAGTTGACCTTACTGCCACTTGGAGTATTATAGTAACAGGTGCAAGTGAACGTCAAGCTCTAACATTTCTAATAGATGCAAGATACAGTACCTTTACTATGTTCTCTGTAGGTGATTGCCAATACAACTGGACATCTGATGCCTTGATTTAGTCCTTATTTAAAATTAACTAGTTTAAGCACTCTGGAAGTGATCATGCATGTTGAATTAATGAGGAAGAAACTATTCAAACCCAATGAAAGAGAGTAATTTACAACAATAGTAAACATCTCTGTGGACTATGTAAAAACAAAAATGGAACACAATACATACAAGAAAAGCTCAGGCCTGCTCTAGTGCTGGTCCAGAAACAGGATATAAGGGCTTGAATTTTCCTCCTGTAGTATAATTGGGACTGAACGGTCCCTTAGTGAGAGGGTGCAACAAAGTCAGTCAGACTCATTGTTTGAAGTTGAGTCTGGAATGATGCAACCCCTACAACCTGTTCTTAAAAAGGGTTTAGCTTTATAAGAAGCTGTAGACCTAGGGAGGCAGAAGGAAATAGCAGCCTATTGAAGACTCTCTAGGATCAGTGGCCAGGCGTGTCCTCGTACTCTGGGACAGTGAATGTTGATACCTTTATAAGACCTGGATCCGGGCTAACCACCAGAGGGCTGGTGGGAAACAACTGAAAAATAATAGGCTGGCGATGGGGATGATCCAGAAGTAGAGGAACAGAAAAAAATAAACAAATAAACAATATTAAAGTTTCCCACATACACACAAAAAAAATCTTACCAAACGGTATTACAAAATCCCATGAAGATACTTAAAATGACAAAAAAAGTCAAAGATCAAGACACAAATGCACTCAAATAAACTTAATTTTTATGGGATAATATGCCAAAGACCTTAAGTAAGTATGTTTAGGTTGTCCAGAAAGACACATTAAAGAATAACCTGCATAAAAGTGAAGAAGAAATCGTGAAACAGAAAAGGCAAAAGGTGCCACAGCCAAGATATAAAAATGTAAGTTAGAAAACTTATAATTAAAATAGAGTTGTCAATTTTTTAACCTCAATATATTGGATATTCTATACTGGACATAATCGAGAAGAGACTTTATGTTTTAGAAGAAAATACTAAGGAAATTGCCCAGAATGCCATATGAAGGGACAAAAGTATGTTTTAAAAGAAATAACAATCAATAAATATCAATATGTAAGATAGACTGAGACTTTCACATACAGAATTTCCAGAAGAAAGAAATATAGTCTATACAAACAGAAATATTTCTTAGTAATAACTAAGAAATTTTTAAATGCATAAAGTGCATGTGTCCTCAGATAAAATAATGCACTCACAGGACGAAGCACATGAATTCACACCCTGATGCATCAAAGTAAAACTGAAGCAACAATGAAAGTAAAAATACATCCAAGAAATACATTGGACATTTTTACATGGATTATTATTTATATTTTTCAATCTCTCACATAATATTACTATGAAGCTAAACTATAGCTTTCACATGAAGGCTATAACCCAACTATACCACAAGACTATGAGGAAAGGACCAAGGAAGGGGAAGGGAGGGGGGAGGTTTGGGTGGAGGGAGGGTGGATGGGTTGGGCCACATCTATGGTGCATATTTTTATCTATAATAAAAAAAAAAGAAAGAAAGAAAGAAATACTTTCATATACATGATCTATTCCTGAAGTTAAACTAGGGAGAAAGAAAAGGATTTTTTTTTTTATTAACCCCATTTACAACCGAAGAACCTGAGGGTCAGAGAAGGTTGAGAAACTCATTATGTATCATACTTACAGTTATCCCAGTATCCTAGGACCAGAATATTTCAATCCCAAATTTTTCTCTTTCCCACATACCATATTGAGGGAAGAATAAAATTCATCTCCTTGAAATAGAATAATGCTTAGAAAGAAATTGCATGGTATTTACCATTATATTTTCAAGGTACACCTGCTATGCTTGTTAGGACCGAGTGATGCCTTGGAGAAAGAGACACTTGATTTCTATTCACTATCCGAGCAGACAGGCAAGTCATACTGTCATCACTGCAAAAGCCATGCAATATGGTTCCCAGAGGATGTCTCACCCGAGACCTCAAATTTGAGTAGGAGTTGGCCAAGACAAGGAGCAGGATGTTCCTAGGCACAAGGCACAGTGTGTACATAGGGATGGAGGCAAGAGAGTGTAACACAATCAAGCAACTGACCTAAATCCAGTTTGCTTTGAAATTCTGGGAACGCATGATGGATGTGACCTGTGGAACGAGCAGGGGCCGAATCACAGAGCACGCAGTAAATCCTTTTTAAAGTTTAGACTTTAAGAACAATGGGGAGCTTTTTGAGATGTATGGCCATTTTATGTGCATTGACAGCGTATTTTAAATTTTATTTGCAATCCCAAATATGTATAAGGGAAGATCCCTTTGGGGGCGTGATGGATCTTCTTTGCAAATTTGCAATGAGTAAAATTGCAAATGGCCAGATGGGCCTTAGGAAGAGCAATATTTCTGCTCAAACTGTCATAAATTTTATTCCCAAGGTAATAGAAATGCCCGCAGACAAAACTGCCCCTTTAAGGGGCAGTAATGATCATTTGATCATTAAGGGAAGTAATGATCAAAAAACCCACAGGTTTTTATAATATAGTTACCTATTTCTCCTTGAGATAGAATTTTCTATTCTACTCGGTTTTACAAACTCTTGTTGGTTATTATAAATAACTTTAAATTATCTCCCAAACCTGGGAAGGATTCCTTGGGCAATTAGAAGAGGTATTTGCACGCCAAACTGCATAGCTCAGCATATGGTCCCTAATATTTGCATAAACAAAATCCTACAAAAGCATTTTTGATGAAGTGACTTTTATATTTATCTTTCATCTGTAACACCTAAACGGCATTTGTTCATAAATAGAATATCTTTTTACATGTTGTCCTAACATAATTTGTTATTTTTTTCTTACAAAACAATATGCATTGAATGTGAAAAACAGAAATAAATAAAAAGAAACAATAGAATCTTTCATGCTAGCCAAATATTTTATTTTTTTGATTGTTTCACAAAAAAAGAACTCATATCCAAAATCCTGATTTGTAGGAATTTTTATTAATTTTTCCATTTAATCATATATCATTAATCTTTTTAATAGACATATTTACATATGTCCATATATAATCTGGACATATTTTATTTCGTGCTGTACCCTATCTTATGAATAAAACTTTCTTAACCAATCCTATAATTCTAGACATTTAGGTTTCTTCTTTTTTTAATATTAAGCATCACTTTAATTAATAATTCATGATTAAACAACATCTAGTAGCATAATACAAGTAAAAAAGTGCTAGCCACCAAATGTATTGATTAGCCCCAAAGCTATTCCACATCAATAAGACCAAAGCAAAGAAGCTCCTTTTGGTTGTCAGCAACCTTAACTGAGGAATTAATATCAGAAATGTAATTAGCTTAAGAAATTGTATTTATCCACAGTGCAACATCATTGAACAACAGGACAGAACTCTGTCCATCTGTGTAAATTTCCATGGCTGCTATTAGCAATCAATGCAAGCGAGATAGCCTTCAACCTTGCTTAAGGAGCTAAATAAATTGTCTCAAGAAAGAGCTCTTTCTTTTTTCTTTAAGTGTGGTCACTTAATTCCCAGCAGTAAGATCTATAGAAGATCTTGAGCTTCAGGAAAGATAAGAAATTTTCTCCAAAAGACTACCCCGAAACCACAGCTAAATGTTATGCAACTTAACAGTCGGAATTTTATCTAACTTCATGTCCTCATTCTTGGCTTGAGTTTATCACAGCCTCTCCTGGTAGAGATGCTCAGAGGATGGTCACGATGACACACATCTGTGGGCCATTGTGTTAATCCAGAAACTAGTTTCCCACCTGCAAATTACAATATGGAGACTTAATGACCTTGACCAAATTTAGTGCCTGGGAGTCCTGTCTCTGAAATCGGGCCACCTGCGTTTGAATCGGACCTCCACCTTATACTATCTGTTTGAATTTTTGAGCAAGTTCTTTGGAACTCAGTTTTCCACAGGAAACTCCAAGCACTTATCTTAGAGATAACTTGAATAAAATAAGTCATCTAAAGGATTTAGGTCAATATCTGGCTCACAGAGCATGCTTGAATTCTTGAATTTGTAAACCTAGTTAAGGCTGGGAAACAAGTGTCCACGCCCTACGAAGACTATTTCTCATTTATCACACCTGTTACCCAGTTCACAAAGAGTGTGAAAATAAGATCTTAAAATAATGTAATAGGTCAAACCTTACTTAAAAGTAGAGGAGAAAGAAGAAAGGTAAAAGAAGGAGAAAGAGGAATGAAAAAAGGGCAGGAGCAGAGAAGAGGAAGAGGACATTCTAGAATGTACAGTTGCATTTAGATAGACACTGCTACCATTAACACAAGGAAAGGGAATAAATTGTAGCTATAGAAACAATGTCATTAAGAGAAGAAATGTCTACTATCTCTTAAGACATCACAGTATACAATGTTTCATTTTGTTTGTTTTGTTTTTCTTCTGGAAAACAGAAACTTGCTAACTTAACTTTCCTAAGTCTTAGCCATATCATTTGAAAAGCAAAAGATTTTATTAACGATTTTTGAAATTTGAATTACCCATAACACCTATGACTTAAGAAACAATAGTAAATATAATAAAGTCCAAAGAAATTAAAACTATTTTGGGAAATTCTTTACCATAAGGGGGTACACTTAAAGAAAGATAAGAACATTTTTCCTTCTGCTTATATAAAGATCACTGAAGTTAAACGAAGCACTAATTTAAAAGAAAAATATCTTCCAGGGGCAAAGGTATTGTATTACAAAGATGCAAGAAAATTTAATAGAATTTAATACCCCCCAAAAAACGATATAAAAAACAGTTAAATCCATTTTAACTTTTTAAAAATATGTTTATTGGCCTGTTATTACTAAAAGATATGTTATCATTACAAATAGGACATTTTGGAAAGTAAAAAAAAAAATACTATAATAGTTCAATGATATGATTATGAATTCTAAATCATTGTAAATATCAATCTATTAATAATTTTGACTTGTGTTGATTAGCACTTGGATATGATGGCACTTCCTTGTGTCTATGTATGTGAAAGAAATGTTATTTTCTAAACATAAAGTATGTATTAAAAAGGACAATCACCCATGTCCCACCTGCATAGATATTCACTGGTGACAAGTTTGTATATACCCTGCCCAAATTTATTCATTTTGTCCCTAGCTTCTTTTGATTTGTAAGTTATTAAGTTTTATTTTTCATGTAATCTTTCAACTACAAATAGATGACTAACTTAAGGGGGAAAGGACATTGGAAATGAGAAATTGAACATATTCCATTTACCCCAGGGGTAAGAGAGCATCAAGGTAGACTAGAACACACACAGAGGGTTTCAGAAGGCTGCAGCTCCGTTGTTCTCTCTGCCCTGCAGCCGTCTGGGCTTGTGTCTGCTGCTCTCTGCACATCTGCCTTTTTCCTTTCTCACTGCTTTGGTTTCTTCACAGCTCTGCAGTGTAAACATTCAGTCCTTATAACTAATCCAGGTAAACAAGCACCTGTTCCAAATTCTCTGAAAGGGGGACATGATAGGCTCCAACGGGGGTAGGATTTGAGGAAAGCATGCTATTGACTTCAGGGAAAGAGGTGTGTGGGTTTGGTAGAAAATACAACATTAATCTGCTGTCCTGTGAACATCTTCTGTGGGAATAAATATAAATCTACATCATTATTTTACTGAGTGGTCCATTTTTTAAAGTTTAGCTTTATTGAAGTATAATTGATGCAAATAAATTGTATATTTTAAGATGTTTTAAGATGTACAATTTTCCAATAGTTGTGTTATATAGTCCGTAAAATTGGTAATGTGTTTTTGAACATGTATTGATGAACATGTAAACTAAAAAAAAAAAAAAAAAATCCTCATTAAAACCAATATTATATGAATATTGATGTATTTAGAATTCATGCTCCTATTTTTCCACCAAATGCATTGACATATAATTGATATAAAAATGCAGAATTTTGCGGCGTATAATGTGATGCTTTGATATACATACCTACCCAGTAATGTAAGAATGATTGCCACAGTCAAGTTAGTTAATAGAATACATCTATCTTCTCCCCCAATTACCTTTTCTTTTTTACTTTTTGGTGATGAGAATATTTAAGATCTACTCTCTAAGCAACTGCCGTCATTCTCCTGTGCACTAAATCCCCAGAATGTAACCATCTCTTAAGTGGAGCCATAGCATTGAGTAACATCCCCCATCCCCACCAGCTCTGAGCTCCCAGCATTCTACTCGCTGTTTCTGTAAGTTTGACTTTGTTAGTTCCACATATAAGTGAAATAAATATAACATTATTTCCTTGACTTATTTTATTAATACAGAACTATCAATCCTGCCATATTATCACAAATGGCAGGATTTCCTTCTTTTGTATGACTGAATAATAGATCATCCATTGTGTGTATATGTATAGATACACACACACACACACACACACACACACACACACACACACATATATATATACATATACATATCACTCTATATACACGGAAATAAAGTCATACTAAGTTAAAAATTAGGTCATAGTGGAGCAGGATGGGCTCCTAATTCAATATGACTGGTGTCCCTATAAAAAGAAGAAATCTGAGGATTGACACACAGGAAGAATGTCATAGGATGATGAAACCAGACCTTGGCGTATACTTCTACAAGCCGAATAACAACAGAGTTGACCACCGAGGAGAAGCATTTAACATTTAACAGGTGCTTTGTCAAAACCCTCAGGGCACCAACCCTGCTACCACCATGACTTTAGACATGCAGCCTTTAGAAGGATGAAGAAATGAACTTTTATTGTTAAGCCACACAGTTTTTGTTACTTTGTTATGGCAGGGCTAGCAAACTGGTATACATTTTTTTCTTGTTGTTATATACAGCGATGGTTTATTTCTTTTTGCTATGGAGTTTTACTCTGTTGGATAGCTGTACCACAAACTGTTCATCTGTTCACCAATGAAAGGACACTTTAGTTGCTTCCAGTTTGGGGTGATCACAAATATAACTATAATAAGTATTTGAGTACAGGTTTTTTTATGTGAAAATAATTTTTACTTTCTTTAAACAACAGGAGTAAGATTTCTGGGTGTATGATCATTTCATGCTTAGAATACAGGAAATTACCAACCGTTTACTAAATAAGTTCCCCCACTTGGCATTCTTACTAGTTGTATATGAATATTTTACTTACTCTGCGTCTTTGTCAGAACTTGTCATTATCGTTTTGCTTTCTTTTTGCATCATGACATGTGGAAGAATATCCCCTGTGGTTGTAATTTGCTTTTCTGTAATTATTAATAATGTTCTGCATCTTTTCATATGTTTATTAGTGCCATTCCAGTATTTTCTTTGGTGAAGGATTTATTTAAATCTCTTGTCCATAACTTTATTTAGTTATTTTCTTTCTTATAAGTAAGTTCATTGTATTTTCTGAATACAAGTCCTGTATCGGATATATTACTTGCACGTATTTTCTCACAGTCTACAGTATGTCTTTCATTTTCTTAACACCTTCCAAATAACAAAGAAATTGTTCTTAAATTAATAAAGTTCACCTTATCAATTTTTCTTTCACGGAAATGCTTTCAATCTTAAATCTAAGAAATAGATTTGCTAAAAATCACAAATATTTTCAAATGTGTTTTCTTGAAAAACTTTTATAATTTTTAGCATTAAATTTATGAATATTATCTATTTGTAATGAATTTTAATATGTTGAAAGATATGAAGGTTTTCAAAAACTTTTTGGTTTGAGTTTTGCATAGAGATATTCAGTTGTACAGATATCCAATTACTTTTTGATTTGCTAAATTTTGATTTGACATAGTTTTCTTTTAATGCCTTTATTTGGTTGTACTAAGTTGGGAAGGGTTTTTTTCCTCCTCTTAAATGTTTTGGAGAAGTTTGCGTAAAATTGGCATTATTTCTTCTAACATGTATGGAAAAAAATCACCAGTAAAACCATAGGAACCAGAAGTTTTCTTTGAGGGAAGGTTTTTAACTGAAAATTCAGCTTCTTTCATAGATGGAGACCCTCATGTCTCTGTGCCTCGGATTGTATTTGTATCTGTCCTCTTTACATCTATACCCACATCTCCTCTCAGAGCTGTAGCAGTTTGTGTCTATCAAGGAGTTTGCCCATTTCACCCAAGTGTTACAATACATGGACACGTATTTGGCTACAATATCTCCTTACTATACTTTTCCCTCCTGTGTGAGTTCTGCAGAGGTCCCCTCTCTCCCATTCTCAATAGTGGCAATTTGTGCCTTATCCTTTTCTCCTGATGAGTCTGACTAAAGATTTATAAACTGTATTGCTTGCCTCGGAGAACCAGCAGGGAGTGTTTTAGTTTTCACTACTACCATTTGATTTTCTAGTTTATTAATTTCTATTCTAATGTTTGTTATTTCCTCTAGTATGCTTACTTTACATTAAATCTACTCTTCATTTTCTAGTTTAAAAGGTGCTACAAATTTTCTTGTTTTTATGTTATTATAAACCCCCCTCTAAGTAACCCGTTAGCTGTATAACACAATATTTTTCTATATTGATTTTATTTCCATTCAATTCAAAATATTTTTCAACCATCCTTTAAATTCTTTTCTTTAACTTTTATGTAAGTTATTTAATTCCCAATCTTTGGAGAAATTTTTATCTTCTCGATAGCTAATTTGGTTACATAATAGTCAGAAAATATATTTTGTATTATTTAAATAAAGTAATGCCCTCATCTGCCATTTTGCTTTACACTGTTTCAGTTACTCTAATCACTCATGATCCAAATATAGTATAATTTTTTTTTTTTGCAGTTTTTGGCCGGGGCTGGGTTTGAACCCATCACCTCCGGCATATGGGGCTGGCGCCCTACTCCATTGAGTCACAGGTGCCTCCCATAAATATAGTACAATTATTTTGAAAGAAAAAGAGAGAAAAACTATAGTCACCTAACTTTTATTATTATACTATATTGTTAAATTTATTTCTTTTTATTATTAGTTATTATTATTAATCTCCTACAGTGCTTACGTTATAAATTAAATTTTATCCTAGGTATGTATGTGTACAAAAAATATACCTGGTGTGTATATATATATATATATGCATATATATGTATGTGTATATATATATAAAATATATGGTGTTTGGTACTAGCTGCAGTTTCACACATTTCTGGGGGTATTGGAATGTATCTTCCATGAATTAAAAAAAAAAACCCCAAACTAGCATACTGACATTTGGAGAAACTTATTTTATAACCTAGAATAGAACCAGCATTGGAAAATGCTCTGTTTGCATTTGAAAAAAATATATATCCTGCTGTTTGGGGAAGAAGTGGTGGTTTCTGAATGTTAATTAGGTGAAGTAAATGTTGGCGTTGTTCAAGTGGTCTATTAATACATGTTTATCAGCACATTTCTGGTGGACATTTTCTGTGAATAATTTTGGCTATTATTGGGAATCAGTTTGTTTGTCATTTCAGTTCTGGCAATAGTTGCTTCACGTATTTGGAAGTTTGCTATTATGTAGGTATATAAATGTTCATGACTGGTAGGTTTCCATGCTCAATTAACCACTTTGTCCTTATGAAACAACTTTCTTTATCCTTAGTAAACGCTCTGCTCTAAAACCTCCTTGTGGAATATTATATAAGCATTCCAACTTCCTTGTCATTAGAGTTACTTGTAATTTATTTGTGGCATTAATTTGAAGTCCGTTTCTTATAGGCAGCAAATTATTGAGTCTCTCCTTTTTATTCATTTTGACAAATTAACAATTTCTCATATTTAATTAAGGTAGTTATTTATATGTTATGTGATTATTATTATGTGATTATTGGTTTAAGTCAAATCTGCCATCCTGTTATTTCTTTTTTTGTTTTTGTTACTCCATCTGCTCTTTCTTTTCTTTTTTTTTTTTCTCCTTTTCTACACTCTTTAGGATTAATTGAGTACCTTTTATTTTATTTATCTTGATTGTAGTTTATTAATTGTACTTTTCTTTATCTATGTGTGCATGTGTTTAGTGCTTGCTTTGAGTGTTTCTGGGATATATACACATATACACATACCCACATGTTCATATAGTATTACATCACTTCATATATACCTTAATATTTCCATTTCACCTATCCCAGCCTTTTTGATACTGTAAATTTTACTTCTGCATTTGTTATAAGCCATATAATGCATTGTTTTGTTGTTGCTGCAATTTTGGCCAGGGCCAGGTTTGAACCTGCCACCCTCAGTATACGGGGCCAGCACTCTACTCCTTGAGCTGCAGGTGCCACCCTGTTGTTGTTTTTTTTCGTTTGTTCTTCATGATCCGTAGGTTCTCGTGAATGCATTATTGTTTTTATTAAATAATTATTCTTTAAATTTATTTCAAAAATTAAAAAAAAATTTTACATGCTCACATGCTTATTAATTCTATTGCTCTTTTGTGTAGATAAAGGTTATTTATAAAGAATCTTTTTTCTTCTATTTGAAAGACTTCTTTAACATTCTTATAGTACATGTACACTGGTAATTTTTTTTTGTACCCTAGCAATATATTTTATTTTGCCTTAGTTTGTGAAATGCTTTATATTGTGTATAAAATCCTAGGTTGATTTTTTTTTTCTTTTTTTGCTTTTCAATATATTGTTTCACTGTCTTTGGGTTTACATTGTTTTCTAAGAGGAAGTATTTATTATCCTGATCTTTTTTCCTCTCTATATAATGTCTTTTTCTCAAGCTGTTTCCAATTTTTTTCTCTTTATCATTCCAATTAATTAATTAGAGTATGATATGCCTTGCTATGGTTGTCTTACTTTTCTTGTATTTCAGTCATTGAGTTTCCTAGATCAGTGTATGTATGATCATAACATAATTTAAAAATTTTTATCTTGAGGGGTTTTTTTTTTGTTTGTTTCTGGGACCCTCAAGTCACATGAAAATAGTTTCATGTTTTTGAAGCTTGCTTTTATGCATACTTGGTGAGACCAGAAATGCAGAAATTTTAGTTCAGGACTAGTTTTTCTCCTCTGCTAAGGCAAAAACACTTCGAAACACTGCCCAGTGCTCCATGATTGATCAGGATTTTCCATCCTGACTATTGAGAACATCAATTCTTAAACACTTGATATAAAACCAGGATTTTTCTACCTGCTTTATAAAGCAGGTAGTTCTTTACAGATAGCTCTTTCCCTGGCCTTGGTAGTTGCCTCTAACGCACACACACATATATTCAGCTAAAGACTTGGATGAGGGAAGGCTTGACAGATCTCAGGAGCTCATTTTCTGCCCATGCAACTGTCTCCTCACTATTACTTGGTCACAGGAAACCCAGGTTCTTGTCCTTCCAAACTTCCATCTGTGCTCCAGAATGCAGGGTGACCACCAATTTTTTTGCCTGCATTCCCCCCTGTGCTCTGTAGTCTGGAAACTCTCCAGATAGTAAGTAAGGGGGGACAATGGTAGGAGGTAGCTTGCCTACTTCCTCTTGTTCCAGGGTTATTGAATTATACTACTCATTCTCCAATATCTAAAAGCCATTATGTCATATAGTTTTTTCCTAAGCAACTAAAAATTTGCTTAGGACTGGTGAGTAAAACTGGTTTCTTTTACATCACGTAGATAATTACTTCAACAATACTGCCGTATCCTCCAGGATCTATCATGTAGAAACTGGGGAGCTTTAAGAATTGATTGCATACACAATTGGTGTGTAAATGAAGCTGCACGCAAAAAAATTGGTTTCTTTTCTTAAGTACTTTTGGTTACATTCAAAAACATTTACTGACCAAAAAGCATTTAATTCAATAAGTCTGTAAACATTCTTCATATTGAACATCTGTTTAGCTTTTAGTAGAATCTTTGGGTCCCCAGGCTTGAAATTTAAAAAATGAGATTATGTGGTCATTTGCAATTCAAATAAAATTAATATCACTTACAGGGACAAAGTCTGAAATCATAGGAATTGAATGAATTAAACGTAATCTTCTGTGAATGCAAAGCAATCAAACTATAGAGAAAATTAGCTCAAATTTAAGCACAAATATCTCTGCCTACAAATTAGTTACATGGATGTCATATTTCTTTTTTGTGTGCCCCCAAATTATTTGATATGCATAATCAAGAGAATGTATTTGGTAGATTAGAAAACACATGGACCCATAAGTGTTTTTCTAGTGCATTCTTTCACCTTTTATTAACAGCTTTCAGACTGATCATTTTATAAATTGGGTGATGATGGAGTTTTGCGACTTGCGTTTAGGGAGCTCTGAACTCATTTCTTCTAAGAAAAATTTGAGACAGATAAGTAAAACCAAGCTCTGTACGGGAAAAAAGGCAATTTAATCCAAATGAGACATATTCTACAGATGTCTGAGGTTTGTTGAAAGTGAGTCTAAGTTATATATTCGCTTCTGAGACACATCATGCCAACATTTTCTTGCTCAGACACAAACGTCTTTAGTCTATCCTGAAAAGTCTGTTTAGGACAACATTCCACACTTCCATTAATAAAAATATGTTGTGCCACAATTAATGGTGAAAACATTACTCTACATTCCGTGGGTGTCTGAGTTTCCCCAGACACAGCTGTGGGAATTGGTTTGGTGACTCAGCAGCAGGCAACATATTGGGTTGAAACTAAACCAGAACCATCATAAACTAGCCATGCCCCATAGAGCAGACAGAACGGACAAGCAAACATTATCTATTACCTACAAAACCAGAGGAAGATGTAGGAATCACAATATTCCCAAGAGCATCCATGTCCATTTAGAGAGTTCAGAATTATAAGAAGCACTAGAGATGCTTGATGATTGTGTACGTTAGTTAACAATGCTATTCGTGGTAGCTGAGTTTGGCACATGAATGTTTGCCCTCAAAAGTATTTGATACGTTTGTATTATTTTGCATTATTATTTGATAATAATTTCACTACTGTGTTTTGCTGTTTCCCAGGTAGAACTGGATAGTCAAGATGATGAATGCTTTTTTCAAAAAACAAACAACAACAAAAAAAAAACAGGACCGACTTGGGAATATTTATTACCTTTTTCAAAAATGTAGAAAACACTTAATGATAACATTTCTGATAGCTGTGGTGGCAGAATTGCATACTTACATCTAACACTTTTTTTTTTCTGTGTAATAGGGATTAGTTAATTACAGAGTACTCATGTCCAAGGAAATTAAAGTTATTTTAAAGTATAAAGGACATTTTTAAGTAAAAGTTTTATTTACTGTTTGGGAAACATGTATGAAAAGTCAGAATTACTAACTTTTTGATGAAGAATGGTGAATATATCTTGTACACAGTTTATATATTTATATTTGTTTTACCTTTACAAATCTAATAAATGGAGAATTTGCAAGGCAAGTATAAACAGTATAGTTTTGAGGGAGTGAGCTGTTTAGTTCAGAAAACCTAAGCCCTGTTATGTCTATAAATATAACAGTGGAAAATAGAGGTTGTTAAGCCACGGACCTAACGTGAGCCGGTATAAATAATTACATGTTTATATGACCCAATTTAACAAGGCAACTCAGGCAGAGCCATTTAAAAACACAAAATTAAAAATTAAAACTTTAAGTATACGCAAGCAACTACAGTAATTAATTCAGTAATTCAAATCCCAAATGATCCAAAAATACGCTGAGAAGACAACTGCCTATCAGTGTCTGGATAATAGCATTTGAAATCACAGGCATGTTTATTAATCCTGTTACTCTATAAATTTATGAGAGTGTATGATATTATTGACTCTTGTTTCAGAATTTACAGACCAGGTTTATATAGATTTTCTCACAGATTCTCTCACTCACTTACTTAACAAGTCTGCAACGCCAGCTGTCAATTATTATCAAGCCATTATTCAGTTGAGATGACTGAGAGCCGGGAGGCTGTGTCTGCCACAGGGTGGTGGGATCATAAACGGCAGAATTTAGTCCTCTACAACTATTATTTAATTAAGAAACTAAGATATGGGAGGCTGAGGCAAGAGAATCATTTAAGCCCAACAGCTTGAGGTTGCTGTGAGCTGTGATGCCACTGTATTCTACCCAGGGTGAAATAGTGAGAGTCTGTCTCAAAAAAAAAAAAAAAAAAAAAGGAAGGAAGGAAGGAAGGAAAAGGAAGGAAGCAAGGGAGGAAGGAAAGAAAGAAAGAAACTAAGTTACTTCAGACAAAATATTCAATTCTACAATTCTAGTGTATGGCTGTTACTATTGACATAGTATTTCTGGACTGAATGAAAAGGATGAGAGCTGCTGCTTTCGTGAACAGTTTTGATGAAGTCCCTGATGGAAGGAATTTGTTCCTAATTTTCTGGTCGCTTCCCTTGTAACACAATCTGAAAACTGACCTGACTCCTACAACAAGCCTACCTTTTGTGTGTATTGTATATTTTGCAATATATAACATGTTTTCAAAAGTCAGGCACAGCCTCTAATCTGGTGCAAACAAAACAAAAATATCAATGAGCGACCTCAGAAATAACCCGGAATATTTTTTAAATGAAGCCACTTTATATCCTGACATAGCCCACAGAAATGGCCAAGCAACTGGGCTAAACTGTGATGATGTGCCCTTTGCTTCTTCCTCTGAGCTTTCCCATTTGAATTCGCCTTTGTTTTATGTACATAACAACTCCAGACACATGCTAAGGCACAACCTTCTGACATTTTGCCAGGAACATGCAAATCGAAGACCTGAAATCTAATAGGCAGTAAATTGAAAATAAATGTGTTAAGAGGTTTAGCACAAGCAGCCCATGAAGAGACACTCTCTTCCCTTAATGTGTAAAAGGCAAATGTCACAGCTGATGCATCTACTGAACTGCCGCGGAGAATGTGCTCGCTCCAGATGCTAAGTCAGTAGCACTGGGGTCCTCAGCAGAGGAATTAGGATGGGGATGCCCAACTTTTACATCCTTCTTGGGAAAGATTTAAAAGAAACTTTCTCACTTTCTCAGGACACACCCACAGGGAAAGTGAAAATGATTTGGGGAGATATAAAAATCAAAATCAAAATCTCAGGAAAATGTCTCGCTGAGAATTGCTAAAGACATCCAAACCCAGAGGCTTAGAGAGCCCAGAAGATGTATTGCTTATGCTCAAATTAAAATCTAGAGGCTACCAAAAGGATTATCAGAATAAAACAGTGCTTAGCAAAGTATATGACAGATTCCACTGGTGGAGTATTATCTTAAGTGGCATACAGAAGGATTTTATTACTTATTTGTTTCATTTTACTTAACAAATATCTATGAAAAGATAGCAAGCATATTAAACTTGTCTGAGGCTTATTTGCATGAAAAAAGTGACGTTTCAGTGAGTTAATTTGTGGGAAATAGTGGATATAATGCTTCAGATGATATTCGGACAAAAAATTAGGTGAAAAATTTTAAGGATGATACTTAAAGGACAAAATCATGGTAATGGTGGAACAGACAGTGCTGGCGTTTAGTAAAGGATTTGCCTGGCCTTTCCTCTGAAGCAGGGTGGAAGGCCTGGAAGACCCTTCCCTGGAGATAGCAGGTACAGAAGACCCTCCTTTGCCTTAATCCATGCTATTGACCTTGGCCTGCGCCTGCTGTAATACTTTGCACCATCCTCACCTCCACTGGAATGGAAGCTCTGGAAGGGCAAATAGTGCATCCTGGAATTCAGTGTCTGCCACATGATTAGTACTTAATAGATGTTAAAACGAACCAATAACTGTTTTATGCCACACACACTCTGACCCTGACACCACTCACTGCTCAAGGTATTCATTCTTGCCTTAAGATGAAAACATTTCTTTTCACTTTTACCATTGAGCACATTTACCATTATAGTTTCCATCCCTTTAGAATCACAACCTAGTTCCACAAAAACGGTGGAATGAAAGAGAATTCCAGAACTACGTATGCAGTGTGCGGTGGCCTTCCTAAAAGTTCCCTCTTTACTGCATGGTGATGCAATTTGAAAAATCTTTTCACGTGGCAGGGTTGGCCCAATTTGCCCACAGTGCAGATAATCTCACACCATCCACATGATGAGTGGACAGGGATGGGAAGGTGCAGGCCACTGAGCTCAGGATGTTTTCCTTCCCGGGAAGGTTGGTTCAGGAATAAGGAGTGATTGTATCACCAAATAGCAAAGGAGACGAGGGGAGGGGTTTGCTTGAGATTGCTGAGAAAGAAAATAATTCCCACTTATGGGAAATTTTCTGGAGGCAGTTACTTGTTTCCCACCAAATCTAGATGGGTTCAGGTTAGGAGGGTGGGTGCTACTGTGACCACCAGGTTGCCAGCCTGAGGATGGAGTGAGAGGCACACGCAGGTTAGAGTGTGAGTCTGCCGGACAACAGCATCTGCAGGCGTGAATGTCAGCCCCTGCTCTGACCTGGGTCTGCACTTCCCGATCACAAACTTACTTTGAAGAAAGCAATGATTCCTCTTTGTTCTGACATTTTACAAAGTGTGTGTGTGGAGGGGGGGAGGGGTGTTGCTTTAACTTGTGGCAATACATTAATGTACACAGTTTACAGATCTATTCTACAATCTGTATTCTCTGTTGACTCACTGATAATATTCCACAACAGAAGAAAAGTTATGTCACGCATTTAGTCTTGTTTACGCATTGCTTTTTCTATTCCCTCACTACACCGAGAAGCAAAATAACAATAGTAAAGCCGAACCCTTGTCGAGCATTTGTTTTGTGTCTGACAATCTGTGACATGATTTACAAAGGTCACCCCATGTAGTCCTCCCAACAGCCCTTTGAATTCGGTCTCTCTTAGTCTGTTCGTGTTGCTGTGAAGAAATTCCCGAGGCTAGGTAATTTTTAAAGAAAACATATTTTTTTTGCTCATGGTTCTGCCGATATAAAAGAGGCACGGTGGTGTCAGCATCTGCCTTGGGAAGCTTCTACTTTTGGCAGAAGGCAAAAGGAAGCAAGCTTTACATGGTGAGAAAAAAAGGAAGACAGAGGGGAAGGAGGTGCCAGGCTCTTTTAAACAATCAGATCTCCCAGGAACAAATAGAGTGGGAGCCCCCTTATTGCAGGAGGAAGGCTCTAAGCCATTCACGAGAGATCCGCCCTCCCATAATCACATCTCCCTCCAGGCGCTACCTACAACACTGGTGATCAAATTTCAACATAAGATTTGGAAAGGACAAATACTCAAACTACATCAAGGTCCAAAGTTTACTCCCATTTTATTGATGAAAAAACTAAAAATCAGAATGTTTAATCTATGGTCTGAAGTTGAACATCAAGTAATGATGCTAGGACATGTTCATGTTCATTAAATCTGACTAGCTTACTAAAATAAATCCTGTGATGTCACCTATTAAAACATACATTTATGATTCCCCAGCATGAACTGTTGTTCAATTTTGTGACCTATTTGCCTACCACCGCTATCATAATTTTTTGCAAGAAAGGGCTTGCCAATTTGTCCCAGGGCCTAGCCACTGTTGGGTGTGGCGTATGCTCAGTCAGATTGCTGAATTAATGATGGGCCCAGGTGACAGAGGCAGTGCTGAATGTTGTGCTATTCCACATGAGTATGGAAGCTGGGTAGTTCTGCTCTATGATATTTTTTTCCACCAGAATGACATCTGTGTTTTTATTCACCATATGCTTATGTTTAAGACCCTCAGCCACAGGATGAATCTTCACAATAAAGAAAACATACTGGGCGTGGACACTGTTCAAAAGTGCAAATAGTTAGTTTACTTCACTTTCTTGTATATTTATGCTTCCTACATCTTTCACAGTTTTCCAGATCAAGATCTGGAAGCAGGTGCCAGTTTACATGCAATAAGGGGAAGAATCTGGGACTTGAAATGACTTGGGTGTTAGCACATAGAAGGTAGTTGACCAGCTGTCCAGAGGGCCTACTTCCTTCTCGTCTTATTTTTGGCAGCATCTCTGGTTCCATCAAGGGCTGGAAAAATATCCCATGAGCCAAATCTTTGAGACCACCTGCGCTGAGCAAATGTTGAGCTGACATCTGAGAAGTAAACCTGAGCAGAGGTAGGCATTAGTGCAAAAACTCCCACTGATTCGTGTTCGGCTGTAACCTCAGATGCATTGCTTTCACCTAAACTCTCCTCTAACAACAAAAGTTGGAGCCATGGTGAAGGAGAGAGGGATGCCTGCCCAGGCAGTAAGGGAGGGCTTTGTTCCCGTCCTTTGTCATCCTTTGGCAAATACGTGACCCAGGTCGGTGTCACCTGCTGTCTCTAGTCAACTAAAAGGTGCAGAAAATGTAGAAAGCAGGTGAACTTCCCAACACTCTGGTTTATAATTCCTGCCATCATATGGATTACAAGTTTGCTCTAGGTTATTCTTTTTCCCACCTTCCCCCTCTTTTTTCCTCTCTCCCTCCTTCTCCATTCTTCTTTCCTTTCTTCTTTTGTTCATTCCCTTTCCTTTATTTTCAACCTCTCTCTTTCCTCCCTGTCCCCCCTCTCTCATAGTGAAGCTCACTTTGAAAGGAACAAGATTCCAAGATGTGCTAATTAATAGTTTATGAAATTAAGGATCATCTATTCACTTCTGCACTCCTAATTATTTAAGCCTCAGTAACTTACAAAATACAACAGCACATTTTATTTGAGTGGGAAATTGTTTGTTTTTAGAAGCTATTTTAGATGGCACTTTATCATAGAAAGTTAAACATCAATTTAAGAACTTACCATTGCCTTATGACAAGCCTAAATATAAACATGTCTCAGATAAATATATAACATAATACTAAGAGACAGTTTATGTTTAAAAAAGGTATTCTGTATGTTCTTATTAAGTCTTTACCACATCAAATTTATTATCTTTTTCCAAATAATAAACAAGTAGTTAAGGTCTTCAGAATTGGAGGTTTGAAAAATACTATGCCAAAGCTTGTTTTAATTAACACACTCAGCTTCTGCTAAACTTGTTAGAAGTTAAAGTGTGAAAATTGAATGAAAGAATATATCCTAAGAGCATTTTTATAAATAGTAAAAGTGCTATATTTATATATTTATAAAAATATATTAGGCAGATTTGTTATTGTCCATCAGCACAGCACCTGACTACATTCAAAATGCTTAATGAAAAGGTGGCAAATATCTTTTGTAATATATTTACAAAAGAACTGTGTACTGTGTACCAGCATGTACTGTGGAAGAGATAAACCAATTACATTCAGAAAGTGCTATGTCAAAGAGATTAATTCTGGTACAGATGTGCATATTGGCACTAGCTGTATATACTATAAGCATTGTATATTTCTTTCAAACTTTCTAGCATTCTACCAAAAAATGAATACCACTTTTAAAAGACTAAGTACTGTAAAAGAAAAATGTGAATGTTCCTAGCTTAAAGAAATGACAATTATTTACACAGATTTGATCTCTACAAATTATGTGAATGTGTTAAATTATAGCACATACCCAGAAAATATGCACATCTACTGTGTATCAGTAAAAGTAATAACAATAAACACCAGAAAACAAGGGTGTATGTATTTGTCTGGACATTATTTCAAAACTCATAGGGTTAATGTGCATTTATATATTTGTGGTACCACTCTTTTAATGCTGTTTTTATAGGCCAGAATAGGCAATTATCAGTGATTTATATAGTTCAACCTAATAAAACATTTATTAACAGTAACATGAATCTTGATTAATTATTCTAGTAACATAAATGACATAAGACTCCCTCAGAAATGCAGTCTGCCAAATAATATGACCCTTGAGCTATAGCATTTAAGAGGGTCCCAATGGAAAATTAAATCTTAAACTCTAGTCACAAATTCTTTTGTTGGCTATCATATACTTTTGTTGATTTCTTGTCTGTTCCCATGTTGCCTTATCCAGATCAATTTTATTTTTGGCTTAAAACATTTATAGGCTTCTATGTGGTATTATAGACCCAACAGCAACGTTCTTCCAGTCATGATGGTGCCAGTTCTATTCTGGTCGTGTCTTTGTGCAAACTTCTTCCTGTGTCTTACTTGTATGACAATCTAAAAATGTTTCCATGGAGAAAGTGTCATTTTATTGGTTATACTTTTAATAAAATATTCTTATTTTGTGATCTTACCTCCTTTCCATGTTGTGGTATGGAAAGAATCTAAGGAAAAAATAGTAAGGGTCATACTATAGAGAGCAAACTACATCTTACTGTTAGGCTGTCTGGAACAGCTAAAAACAACAGACACGAAAAAAAGGAGTCTCATAAACCATTTGACACATTTAGTTGTTGTGCCAAGACATTTACATTCTACATTTACTGAGTTTCACATTTATCCTTGCAAGATGCACCACAGGTGTGATCCTGCTATTTTTTATACTCTCTCCTGCCATAGTGTCTTGGCATCTGCTGTTCCTTTTGC
>CAUYPK010064036.1:0-32451 GCA_963574355.1 Loris lydekkerianus | reverse complement strand
AATTCATAATTGCTAAGTCATGGAAAAAGCCCAAGTGCCCATTGATCCACGAATGGATTAATAAATTGTGGTATATGTACACCATGGAATATTATGCAGCCTTAAAGAAAGATGGAGACTTTACCTCTTTCATGTTTACATTATGGAGCTGGAACACATTCTTCTTAGTAAAGTATCTCAAGAATGGAAGAAAAGTATCCATTGTACTCAGCCCTACTATGAAACTAATTTATGGCTTTCACATGAAAGCTATAATCCAGTTATAATCTAAGAATAGGGAGAAGGGGGAGAGGGAGGGGAGGGGAGGAGGCTGGGTAGAGGGAGGGTGATTGGTGGGATTACACCTGCAGTGCATCTTACAAGGGTACAGGTGAAACTTAGTAAATGTAGACTATAAATGTCTTAACGCAATAACTAAGAAAATGCCAGGAAGGCTATGTTAACCAGTATGATGAAAATGTGTCAAATGGTCTATGAAACCAGTGTATGGTGCCCCATGATCGCATAAATGTACACAGCTATGATTTAATAATAATAAAAAAAAACCCACCTCCTCCTGAAATCCTCCCTACATCTCTTCCATGTCCACCCCTAACTCTGCCACGCACACACTCACACACAGAGCCTCTGCCCTGCTGCACAGCCCTGGCCTGCATTTGTGTAGAGGCAGAAATCTTGTTTTCAGTCTTCCGTGTGCTCTTGGCTGAAGAATGAGGAGACCCAGTGAGTAAAGCAAGCAGGAGGTGAAGTTTCCTGAGTAAAGTGAGATATATTCACCATGGAGAATGAACTGGCCCCCTGTTGTAACAAGAGGGCCCCAATTATGGTCTGGAGTCCTGTTTGATATTGCCTTGGCTCGGCAATCCTCAAGGTTCCAGCGTCACCAGTGAGCCACTTTGGACAGTTGGGAGTTTATATAACCTGCAGCATTCAGCTCTCCTGTCAGCAAGCCCACTTGGGGGGATGAACTGCAAGGTAAATTTTAGCTAATGACATGATAATTAGCCTTAGGCTGTTCTAGAATGTTCTTTGTCCTTTTTTAAAAAACAGAAATATTGGCTTGTCCTAGTGATGTGCACCCATAGTCCCTGATACTTGGGAGACTGAGGCAGGAGTATGGTTTAAACCCAGGAGTTTGAGGTTGTAGTGAGCTGTGATGACACCAACTACATTTCAGCCTGGGAAACCCCGTCTCTAAATAAATAAATGGAACCATACACTATGTACCTTGGAGATCAGCACTCTACATAATTCCCTTGGGAAGGATTCAAATTGTTGTATATATCAATAGTTCACTCCTTCCCCCCCACCCACACACAGTAAATAAGGATGGACCACAATTTGTTTAACTATTTATTAATTTCAGGACATTTGGATTATCTCCAGCATTTGCCTATTAGGAATAAAGCTGCAATGAGCACTCCCGAACATATTCATATTTTTGTATGAACAGAAGTTTTCATTAATTTGGGATAAATGTTCATTGTACGGTCAGTTTTATGAGAAACTACTAAACTATTTTTCAGAGTGGTTGTATCATTTCACACTTCCCAAGAACAAAGCTTTTAAAATAAGGCCAATTTGAAAGTGAGCCCAACTCCTTTTAAAAATCAGGTGTTTTATTAAAATAAATTTGCTTTGGACCAAGGTCAAGCTCTGGCCTTCACTTTAGATTCTGCTGCTTCATAACAGATCATAAACTGCACTTGGGGACAGTTGATTTGGTTTGCTATCGCCTGGAGCTTGAGCATGTCAGAAATAATGAAGTGATCATAAAGTTCTGAATGGTCATTTCCTCAGGCATCCTATGGGTAGCTGAAGAAAACAGTAGCGAGGCCAGCCAATTCTAGGTGATGGTGATTGTTAGGGAGATACTTTAAAAGGTAGCAAAGATATTTTTCATGGTGAAATGTTAAGTTCTATTGAATTTTAAGAAATTATAAACCCTAAATTCTTTAAAACAGCCTTGATTACAATCAGTGTGTAAACTAGAGAACACAAGGTTGTTACAGCAACATCCTTGAGAAACTGAGACTGTATGCGCTCTGATTCCAGACCCACACATTGCTTTTTGTGATACAGGTAAAGGCAAAGACTGGAGAATATTGCAAGTCAGATACCTTGAAGACATCAACAATATAAACAGTAAGCAGTTTGAAGTGAAAGTCCTTTTTGGAAAAAGTATATATACTGTTATCATAAATGAAAGTGCCTTGTTCACACAAAGCTCTCCTTCTGAGACCTTTAACTCCAGTGGTTGAATGTGCTAGCCTTTCACTTTGTTACTGTTAATAACACAATAAACAGGCTCAGCGCCTGTAGCTCAAGTGGCTAGGGCGCCAGTCACATACACCGGAGCTGGCAGGTTCGAGTCTAGCCCGGGCCTGCCAAACAACAATGACAACTGCAAACCAAAAATAGCCGGATGTTGTGGCGGGCACCTATAATCCCAGTTACTTGAGAGGCTGAGGCAAGAGAATCGCTTGAGCCTAAGAGTTGGAGGTTGCTGTGAGCTGTGACACCACCCAGGGCGACAGCTTGAGACTGTCTCAAAAAAATAATAATACAACAAACATCCAACCATAATGTGTGTGTATTGCCCAGAATATTTAATCATATAAATCACATGAAATATGAAGGGATGTTAGGTGGTGCCCGTGGTTCACTGGGTAAGGCGCCAGCCACATACACCCAGGCTGGAGAGTTCAAACCCAGCCTGGGCTACCTAAATAACAATGACAACTGTAACAGCTAAATAAATAAAAATAGCCGGGCATTGTTGTGGGCACCTGTAGTCCCAGCTACTTGGGAGGCTGAGGCAAGAGAATCACTTAAGCCCAAGAGTTTGAGGTCTACGGAGGGTGACAAAGTGAGACTCTGTCTCAAAAAAAAAAAAAAAAAAAAAAAAAAAAGGGATGTTTTTGCAAAATAATTAAAAAATTCTTTTTCAGCCAGCCTATCCTGTCTCATAAAACACAAGAGTAAAGATAATGGAACTTTTTCACATCTGACCAAACTTCGATCTACGAAGGTTCTGAATGGCCATCACAGGCAGATACTTTTTTTTTTTTTTCAGACAGAGTCTCATTTTATCACCCTTGATAGAGTGCCATGGCATCACAGCTCACAGAAACCTCCAACTCCTGGGCTTAGGTAGCTGGGACTACAGGCACCGGCCACAGTGCCCGGCTTTTCTTTGTTGTTGTTTTTGTTGTTGTTGCAGTTTGGCTGGGGCCAGGTTCGAACCCACCTCCCTCAGTATAACGGGCCGGTGCCTGACTCACTGAGCCACAGACGCCACCCTGGATACTTCTGTTTTTTTTTTTTTTTTTTTTGCAGTTTCTGGCCGGGGCTGGGTTTGAACCCTCCACTTCCAGCAAATGGGGCCGGCACCCTACTCCTTTGAGCCACAGGTGCCGCTCCCCTGGATACTTCTTAATCTCTCCCACAGAAGGAAAGAACCTCTCTTCACTCCCCTTGCCTCTAATCACCTGAGAATGAGGGTGAGGCCCCAGATGGACACAATCTAACTATACTCCAGTCCCGTTATCTCAGGTTTTACTTAACTGTTGGAGAAAATCGTGTTTACTCATTGCATGGTTATTATAGGAAACTGAGTTTTCTAATATTTAACCCACTTTCTGTGGCTTCAGTCATCTTTTTAAAGTTAAAGCAATGTAAAAACTGCTCACATGGGGTGACACCTGTGGCTCAGTGCATAGGGCACCAGCTCCATATACCAAGGATGGTGGGTTCAAACCCAGCCCAAGCCAAACCACAACAAAAAAATAGTCGGGCGTTGTGGCAGGTGCCTGTAGTCCCAGCTACTTGGGAGGCTGAGGCAAGAGCAGGCGTCCTCAAACTTTTTAAACAGGGGGCCAATTCACTGTCCCTCAGATGGTTGGAGGGCTAGACTATAGTTTAAAAAAAAAGAACTATGAACAAATTCCTATGCACAGTGCACATATCTTATTTTGAAGTAAAAAAACAAAATAAGAACAAATACAATTACACCACCTCATGTGGCCTGTGGGCTGCAGTTTGAGGACCCCTGGGCAAGAGAATCACCTAAGTCCGGGAGTTGGAGGTTGCTGTGAGCTGAGATGCCATGGCCCTCTACCGAGGGTGACAAAGTGAGACTCTGTCTCTACAAAAAAAAAAATTAAAAAAAAAAAAAACTGCTCAGATCTTGGTGTTAGGAAAACATACCAGGTTTCCTCCATGTGTCACTATGGAAAATGCAAAATAAAGGATGACTATTGCAGAAGTGTTTTTAAAACATAGTTCAGAATTTAGGCTTTTCCCCTAATAGTACAACAAACAGATGATTGTTCTTAAAACAAGACAGCCATTGGTGAAATGTCTTTACTTGATGGTGGAATGGGTAACAGATTGATTCCACATCCATGAACCTCAGATTTTTTTTTTTTTTTTAGAGACTTACTTTATCGCTCTCAGTAGAGTACCGTGGAGTCACAGCTCACAGCAACCTCCAACTCCTGGCTTTAGGCGATTCTCTTGCCTCAGCCTTCTGAGTAGCTGGGACTACAGGCGCCCGCCACAACACCCAGCTATTTTTTGGTTGCAGTTTGGCTGGGGCCAAGTTCGAACCCGCCACCCTCAGTATGTGGGGCCGGTGCCCTACCCACTGAGCCACAGGCACCTCTCAAACCTCAGATATTTTTAATGACTCACTGTCATTTATGAAGTATCTATCCTATAGCAGGTGTTTTATGTGTGATATCCCAGATGATCATATTTCATAGTCCCAAATCCCCAAGGAGCTGTGCAGCTGGGAGGTGGCAGGGAATAGAAGCAAGGTCCTAGTTGTCTTTCTTTCTTTTTTTTGAGACAGAACCTCAAGCTTTCGCCCTGAATAGAGTGCTGTGGCATCACAGATCACAGCAAGCTCTAGCTCCTGGGTTCAAGCAATTTTCCTGCCTCTGCCTCCCAAGTAGCAGGGACTACAGGCGCCCGCCACAACACCCGGCTATTTTTTGGTTGCAGCCATCATTGTTGTTTGGTGGGTCCAGGCTGGATTGCAATCTGCCAGGTCAGGTGTATGTGGCTGCACCTTAGTGGCTTGAGCTACAGGCACTGAGCCTTTTTTTTTTTTACAGAGACAGAGTCTCACTTTATCACCCTTGGTGAGTGCTGTCGCATCACAGCTCACAGCAACCTGCAACTCTTGGGCTTAAGCAATTCTCTTGCTTGCCTCTGCCTCCCAAGTAACTGGGACTACAGGTGCCTGCCACAATGCCCGTCTATTTTTTGGTTGCAGTTTGGCTGGGGCCGGGTTCAAACCTGCCACCCTCAGTATATGGGGCTGGCGCCCTACCCACTGAGCCACAGGCACCACCATTCCAGTTGTCTTTCTAACTCAGTATTTCCTGGCCAGGTAGTCTGTGGAACACTTCCGGGATTTCTTACTACGTTTTTGTTTTTTTGTTTTTTAAAGAAGTTTTTTGTTGTTGTGGGGTTTTTTGCAGTTTTTTGCAGGGGCTGGGTTTGAACCCACCACCTCCGGAATATGGGGCCGGCACCCTGCCCACTGAGCTACAGGTGCTACCTCTTATTACTTGTCTTTAAACTGTATTCTAGAATCAATTTTAAGAATTCCAGTAAATTCTTTCCCCTCTCTCCTGAGATTAACAATTATATCAGAATACTAGAGTTTCAGAGGAGCTCTACATTAAAGAAAAGTATTCTTTTCATTTACTTCTTTCTAAATATTGGGTTTAGAGATACTTTTGCAAGGGATACCTCATAGCTCCTGGAAACTTACCATAACTGATGTTGAGTTCAAATTTTCTTACTTCTCCAGAAGTGATCACTGAGGCCTTCAGCTGAGAACAGAGAGGGCATTAAGCACCCCACATTCTGAGGAGAACTGCAATCTCTGGGGCATCGTTCTGGTCTATGTTCTCCTATCCTGTCAATCCCCAACCCCCACCCTAAAACACTGGGCTGGGGAGGCGGGTCACTTAGAGCCGCACCCTGTAGCTTGTCCCTCCTGCTTGGTGAGGTGGAGGGAGGAAGTGCGCTTCATCACCACCCCCTCAAAGGCCAAGCGTTCTCAGCTGCCCCCAGAGAAATTCTTCTGACTATTTGATTGCCTGCACAAGGTTCGCCACATGGAGGCCATCACCCAGTCCAGTCAGCAATGGCAGAGAAGCAGAGAAAACCCTGTGTGAGGATCCTCCAGAGAAACAAAGCCATTACACACACACATGCGTGTAGAGATTTATTTTAAGGAATTGGCTCAGATGACTGTGGGGGCTGACAAATCGGAAATCTGCAAGGCAGGCCAGCTGGCGATAAATTCTGCCAGAGTCAGTATCGCAGCCTTGAGTCAGAAGGCAGTCTGGAGGCAGAGTCCCTGCCTCTTCTGCAGACCTGGGCCTTTTTTTTACAAGGCTTTCCAGAGATTTGGATGAAGTTCACCCACCCTGAAGAGAGTAATCTGCTTCACTCACACTCTACTGACTTAAAATGCGAATTACAACCAAGAAAAGTACATTCACAGCAGTACCTAGACTGACATTTGGCCAAACAACTGAGTACCACAGCCTAGCCAAGCTGCCACAACAACTTTCAAGAGAGAAAACCCTCAAGTTAGAAAAAAGGTTGGGGCTGGGGCTCACACCTGGAATCCGAGCCCTCGGGGAGGCCAAGACGGTGGGTTGATCCCCTGCGTTCAGGAACTCCAGACCAGCCTGAGCCATTGTCTCTACTAAAGGTTGAGAAACTAGCTGGGCATCATGTAGGCGCTTGTAGTTCCAGCTACCCAGGAGGCTGAGTCAAGAAGATCCCCTGAGCCCAAGAATTCGAGGTTGCTATAAGCACTCTACTGAGGGTGACAGAGTGAAACTCTGACTCAAAAAAAAAAAAAAGACAGAAAAGGAAAGAAAGAAAGAAAGAGGCTCAGAGCCTGTATCTCAAGCGGCTAAGGCACCAGCCACATACACCAGAGCTGGTGGGTTCAAATCCGGGCCGCCAAACGACGACAACAACCACCAAAAATATAGCCGGGCGTTGTGGCATGTGCCTGTAGTCCCAGCTACTTGGGAGACTGAGGCAAGAGAATCGCTTGAGCCCAAGAGTTGCAAGTTGCTGTGAGCTGTGACACCACTGCACTCTACCCAGGGCGACAGCTTGAAGCTCTGTCTCAAAAAAAAAAAAAAAAAAGAAAGAAAGAAAGAAAGAAATGGGGCATTGCACCTGCCCTCAAGGGGATCCTTCTGTCCCAGCCTCCCAAAGTGCTGAGATTATAGTTGTGAGCCACTATATCTGGCAGGATAGGAGTTTTGTTGTTGTTGTTGTTGTTGTTGTTATTGTTGTTTTGCAGGGTTTTTTTTGGCCAGGGCTGGGTTTGAACCCACCACCTCCAGCATGTGGGGCCGGTGCCCTAATCCTTTGAGCCACAGGCGCCACCCAGGATAGGAGTTTTAATTACTGAAAATGACTGAGAAATGACGGAGTCTTCTAGTTACATCTCTAAGGGACAGGAAAGGAGGATTCTACAGAAAATGAATGACAATATTGACGGGGAAAAACAGATCATTTTTGTTTAGACCCCACCCCACTGATATTTATTTTAAAAAAATGTCTGACTCTTATTTGGGAGCTCCTATTTCATGTTATACCCTATTGCATTGACTTCTTTTTTTTTTGAGACAGAGTCTCACCATGTTGCCCTGGGTAGAGTGCCGTGATGTGAAAGCTCACAGCAACCTCAAACTCTTGGGCTTAAGTGACTGTCTTGCCTTAGCCTCCCAAGTACCTGGGACTACAGGCACCACAACACCTAGGACTACAGCTGCCATAACACCCAGCTATTTTTTTGTTGTAGTTGTCATTGTGTTTGGCAGGCAGGAGCTGGGTTTGGACCCGCCAGCCCCTGTGTATATGTCTGGTGCCCTAACCACTGAACTATGAGCACCAAGCCGACTTTTTTTTCATAGCTGGAATTACAGGCACCTACCACAATGCCCAGCTAGGTTTTGGGGTTTTTTTTCTTTTATGTAGAGACAGGATCTTGCTCTTGCTCAGGCTGATCTCAAACTCCTGAGCTCAAGCAATTCACCTGCCTCGGCCTCCCAGAACGCTAGGATTGTAGGTATGAGGCACCGTGCCCGGCCCTATTGTATTGATATTAATAAACTGATAACATATTGTACAGAGACTCCCATTTTGGAACACCCTGCTTTAATTTACTTCTATCAACATTACCATAAAAAGGCAGAAAAAAATTTACATATGCATTAATGATTAAAAAACAGAAAAATAGGGTGGCGCTTGTGGCTCAAGGAATAGAGCGCCGGCCCTGTAAACTGCAGGTGGCAGGTTTATATCCAGCCCCAGCCAAAAACAACAACAATGAAAAAAAAAACAAAAACAAAAACCACCACCACCAACAACAAAAACAAAATGTAGTTAAATGCTCAATAAAAATTGCTAAAAAAATAGAAAAATATTTTTATTGCTATAACTAATTGGAAATGAACTTATTTTCTCAGATAACAGGCTTAAGAAAATATATATTTTAAAAATCTGTACAGAAACCATGATGGTGGCTAAAGATTTTCATGTGACACTAGCCCTTAGTGCTGAGAACTTAGGAGCCTGAAAGATAATATAACACAATGCTGTATGCTCCATGGCTTGGCCGACTCTAACAACCTGTTCTGCATAAATTTCTACAATACTCAGAGTTCAAAGGAAAATACTACAGAGTATTACAAAGATACATTGTAATATACCAGGAAGGGAATAAGAATTTATACCCAACATTTATTATCCAATTGTTCATTTCTTTGGGGGCTATAAAACTTAAAAGGGAAGAATGACCAAGTGACATTTTTAAAGAGGAAATTGAGATGGTAATGAGGACATTTAGAATCCCCCACTCTGTCCATCTTTTTTCAACCAGTGGCTCAATTGAGATTTATTGAGTACTTACAGTAAAAAGCACAAAATTAAAATCCCTCTGAAGGAAAAGGGAAGGTGAATCTAGCAATGCTTAGATTTGCTGCCAGGAATTTATTCTAAACATAGTGCTGAATAAAAGACACTGTCTTTTGAATTCACTACTGTATCTCTGACATTCATAACTAGCCTGACATAGGCACTAAAAAAAATTTATTCAGTGACCACATAGGCTGATCCACGTCAAATGTGTTGCTCTTATTATAAAGAAATTGTGTTTGACCTAACATGTCATGTGCTGCCTCCATTCCTAAAAATTTAGGGCTGGTGTAGTGGCTTGCACCTGTGATCCCAGCACTCTGGGAGGTCAATGAAGGAGGATCACTTGAGGCCAGGAGTTCAAGACCAGTCTGGACAGTATATAGTGAGACTCTGTCTCTAGAAAAATTATTTGGGCATTGATTCAGTTCCCTAGCACAGTGGTTACGGCGCCAACCAAATACACCGAAGTTGGTGGGTTCGAAACTGGCCCGGGCCAGCTAAGCAGCAATGACAACTGCAACAAAAAATAGCCGGGCATTGTGGCAGGCGCCTGTAGTCCCAGCTACTACTTGGGAGGCTGAGGCAAGAGAATCACTTAAGCCCAAGAGTTTGAGGTTGCGGTCAGCTATGATGCTACAGCACTCTACCCAGGATGATATAGTGAGACTCTGTTTAAAAAAAATATGGCTTGGGAGCAGGGGAGCCCAGTGGCCGCCTGAGGATGCTGCACCCTCCTGCCTGGGCCCCAGCGCACATGGGGTTCCAGTCCAGGAGGATCCAGGATTCCATGGGAACAGGTGGGGGAGTAGCCTTTGTCAAGCACCATGTCAGGGTACGGGACAGTGGCAGGGCTGGCTGGCTAGCCATGGCTGTACAGGGAAGAAGGCAGAGACTGGAGGCCTGGCCACACAGGGGCCAGGGCTCCACAGGCCTCAGGGACACACCTGGCTGCCTGCAGGTCTAGCGGCCATGGAAGCCATTGCTCACCAGCCACGTGTGTGGCCATCTTGGCAACAGTCCCAATGTAGCAGATAGAGAAGGACTCCCTGGAGAAAGGGGAGGGACAGCCATCGCAAAGCAGGCAATTACAGGAGGGTGGTGCAACCGGCACGTTTACCAGGGGAGCATTACTCCTCCTCAGATCTGTTTCTCCTGGCAATAACTGACCACTTTCTTGAGGGAGGAGGTTCCTGAAAGTTTGGGCCAAAACACGGGTGCACATTACACATGGCAAAATACTGTTGGGAAGCTGAGGCAGGAGGATCAATTGAGCCCAAGAGTTCAAGACTGCAGCAGTGAGCTGTGATCAGGCCACTAAACTCCAGCCTGGTGACAGAGTCATACCCCGTCTCTTAAAAAAAAAAAAAAAAAAAAAGGCGAGGGGTGGTGTCTGTGGCTCAGTGGGTAGGGTGCCAGCCCTATATACTGAGAGTGGATTCAAACCCAGCCCCAGCCAAATTGCAACCAAAAAAAAGAAAAATAACCGGGGATTGTCCCAACTACTCGGGAGGCTGAGGCAAGATAATCACCTAAGCCCAGGAGTTGGAGGTTGCTGTGAGCTGTAACGCCATTGTACTTTACCAAGGGCGATAAAGTGAGACTCTGTCTCTATTTAAAAAAAAAAAAAAAAAGGCTAGGCCAGGCAGTGGATTACAGTACCCCTGTAATCCTAGTACTCTGAGAGGCTGAGGTGGGTGGATTGGTTGAGCTTAGGAGTTCAAGACCAGCCTGAACAATAGCAAGGCCCCCATCTCTACTAAAAATAGAAAAACTGAAGCAAGACGATTCCTTGAACCCAAGAGCTTGAGGCTGCCATTAGCTGTGACACAATGATACTCTACTCAGGGTGCCAGAGTGAGACTCTGCCTTTTTAAAAAAAAAAAAAAAAGGCTACCCTCTCTTTTTGCAGTTTTCAGTCCCCACAATGTTTAGGATACTGTGCTAGTGCTGTACAGGGATAGGACAGTCATTAAGGAACATGACAAACCAATCTCTTTCCTTCCTCACTTGCCCCTGTAGGGGTAAGAAGATAATTCTGGGACAAAAGGATAAATGTCAGGACAGAGAAGATAGGGTGCCAAAAAACTGAGCAGTAGAGTCATCATAATGGAACCTTAATTTATTTGGGAAAACAGTGCACCCTTCTAGCCTCTTCCGATGCCATTTGTGGGAGGAGACTCATTCTGGCCAGACTGCTGTGTTGAGATGCAGGCCCTCTGGGAAGGGATCTGGCCAGCTTGCCTATGGGGTGGATGTGATGGCTGAAGCAGTCTTCCTGGTCCTTGAGGTCTATGCAAGGTCACCTGCCCAGGGCCTTGCCCCAACATTGTTTCCCAAAACTTGTCAAGCGAGCTTAATTAACATTCCATCAAAGTCATAAATAACCAGGGAGGCTTATAACTAGTCTTTTGTAGAACTCTCGTGACATACAGTAGATTTTCACCTTTAAATCTTAGGCCTCCCGGCACCAGAAGTTGAGACACAAAGGAATATGTATCTTCCACTCTCTTGAGCTTAGAAAAAGATAGATTAGAACTCTTTTATGAAGAGCCCAAACAGAGCTCCAAGTTGATAACCCTACTTCAGGACCCCTCCCTACTTGGGGAATCTTTCCTGTCTGCTTGAATAAATTTTGTCTTTTCGCTTGCTACTCTTGGTCTACTGATTCAGTCTTTGATTTCCTGAGACAAAAACAAGGAGGTCCTGACAAAATTCAGATATCCAGGTGACGCAGAGATGAGAAGTGCAAAAAGAAAGAAGCCTGGCCCCCAAGTGACCGCAAAGCTGCCAAACCACCCTGGACCCTCTATCTCCATATTCATTTTACATGGGAGAGAAATTCACTTGCTATTTTGTTAAGCCACAATCATCAGAGCTCTGCTATAAGTAGCCAAAAATTATCCTAAGGGAACCTGGCACCTAACTCAAATAGGGTGAGTCAGAGGAGACTTGCCAAAGGATGTCACATCAAAGGTGAGACCTGGCACACAAATCAAAGAGGTGGAGAGAAGTGTTCCAGTTCAGGGACCAGCCTGGGTGCAGGAGCCTGGGGATGGGAAGTGTGCTTCACTTTGGGCTGGAAAGGCCGGTGGCTGAAGTGTGCAGAGCAGCCAGCTGCAGGGGGTGGCACCCAATGGGGGAGGAGGAAGGCGCTGGGCAGCAAGGAAACCCAGAAGGACACAGAGGCTGAATTGGAAAGAAGACAGTTTGTGGGATCTAAGGGGCTTGTCTTAAATGATGTCAGGGGGCCTTTCCAGCAGCCCAGGAGGTGCGGTGGCTCACACCTATAATCCTGGCATTCTGGGAGGCTGAGGCCAGTGGATTGCTTGAGCTTAGAAGTTCGAGACCAGTCTGAGCAAGAGTGAGACCCGGTCTCTACTAAAAATAGAAAAACTAGCCAGGCTTTGTGGCCAAGCACCTGTAGTCCCAGTTACTTGGGAGACTGACAAAGGAGGATTGCCTGTACCTAGGAGTTTGAGGTTGCTGTGAGATATGATGCCACAGCACTCTACCTAGGATGACAAATTAAGACTCTGTCTCAAAAAAAAAAAAGGTTTCCAGCCAGGCCATGGCTTGGCCAGAATTGCCTGATCTCTCTGAATTTTCTGTGGATGAGAGGGAAAACTGCTGAATGCAGGAGACCAGGTGGGAGGCTGCTCACGGTGACCGGAGTTTCTTGGTTTCAGCGTTGAAAGTCTGGTACTTCAGGACTCCTCCCTCCATTCCAGGCTAACCAGACAGTAAGTCACTCGAGGCTGCTGCAGTACTCCTGGTGAGGCACTTGCCACTATTGCTCAGACAGAGCTCCTCCCTCAGAAATCACACCACAGAACCCCTTGTGAGCAAGAGCCTGGGAGGTCATCAAATCCCAAGAGAGGGGCAGACCATGATGCTCAACATCGAAGAAATTCTTTTTCTCAAAAACATAAAATAAAATAAAATAACATTATCTTTTGGATACAATTTTTTTTAAGAGAGTCTCACTTTGTCCTCCTTGATAGAGTGCGGTGGCATCCCAGCTCACAGCAGCAACCTCAAACTCTTGGGCTTAAGTGATTCTCTTGCCTCAGCCTCCCAAGTAGTTGGGACTACCAGTGCCCACCACAACGCCCAGCTATTTTTTTTTTTATTGTAGTTGTCATGTTGCTTAGCAGGCCCAGGCTGGGTTTAAACCCACTGCCTCTGGTGTATGTGGCTGGCACCCTAATCTACGGGCACTGAGCCACTATTTTTTGTTTTTTAGAGACGGGGATCTCCCTCTAACTCAGGGTGGTTTTGAAATCCTGAGCTCACGCAATCCACCAGCTTCAGCCTCCCAAGTGCTGGGATTATAGGCATGAGCCACCTTGCCTGGCCATGGATACAAACAATCTTAATATGTCTATTATGCTTGCCTCTTCTTACAATGGTCCTGTTTGATGGCTGATATTATTTGATGTTTCCCTGCCTGGATATTAGATCTGAATGGAAGTATGTTGCGTGAATGTCTCCCAATAGACCGGTGATGCAGAGAAATGAGTCCTGCAATGAAATAGTCTAAGAGTAACAAGGAGGACCACTTACACTCTCATGGCAAGTGGCAATCTTTATTTCTTTCACCAAAGCTTATATAGGCACATAACTTAATTAATACACACATGACTTAAACCTTGGCCCTAGGCCTTTTACTGCCTGGTACTTACGGGCCTACAATAAACCAGATTATCTTATAACCATTTTACTAACATTATCTAAAGCTATCCTTATGGGCTAAGGTTTAACCGGTTTAACTGATAACTACTTCACTAAAGTTATTTTTACGCTAAGTCGGGGGTCCTCAAACTACAGCCCGCAGGCCACATGCCGTGGTGTGATTGTATTTGTTCCTGTTTGTTTTTTTTTACTTCAAAATAAGATATGTGCAGCGTGCATAGGAATTTGTTGTTGTTTTTTAACTATAGTCCGGCCCTCCAACGGTCTGAGGGACAGTGAACTGGCCCCCTGTTTAAAAAGTTTGAGGACCCCTGCTAAGTAATCAAAAACAAAACCACAAAACAAGATTCTGAGGAAATAAGCTATTTGAATGCTTGACCATCTGGAAGCTGCTAATCATCTTTAGGGAGTAGTCTGGAAAATTCTGAAATATACAGGTAACTGCCTGCAGCCCTGCCTCCACGAAGCTCCGCCCTAAATCACTTTTACATGATTAGGTTCTAAGCCACATATGGAGTTCTATCCAGGATTTTTTCCTTTCTAACTCACAAAAGACTTTAAACTTGCCTTCACAAAATGGAACCATTTAAAGGTTTGCTTATAGGCTTTTCGCCTATAGAAGTACAGTAGGATTCTTTTTCTTTTCTTTTCTTTTTTTGAGACAGTCTCACTCTGTCACCCTGGGTAGAGTGCTATGCTGTCATAGCTCACAGCAACCTCAGACTCTTGGGCTTGAGTAATTCTCTCACCTCAGCCACCTGAGTAGCTGGGACTATAGGGGCCCAACACAATACCCAGCTAGTTTTTCTATTTTTTAGTAGAGACGGGGGGGTCTTGCTCTTGTTCAGGCTGGTCTCAAACTCCTGAGCTCCACCCTCCTTGGTCTCTCAGAGTGCTAGGATTACAGGTGTGAATCACCGTCAGTCTGAAGCACAGCAGAATGCTGACCCCTTGATATCATTCCACAGTGCATCTTTTCATTAAGATGGTTGTGGATGCAGACGTTTCCTAACACTGAGATGTTCTGTTTGGCTTCCACTGCTGTTTGTCTAGCTGCCATCTCATATTTTGTAACCCCTCTCTGGAGTTGCCCAGACTTCTTGAGGAAAGCTTGTAATGACTATTTTATTACATGTCTTATTCATTCCCTGGAAAAGTAACTGCAATAATTTGTAGGGTCTTCAGGTCCTTTGGAGAGCTTTCTGATTCTGCCCAGCCTCAGTTCATTTTTCAAAAGTGCTGTTTTTCCCCCAGTAAGAAAAAACAAGAAAGGCTGTCAACATTTTCATAAACAAAGTGCTCTTAGCTTTGTTTCAAGCACATCTGAGGAACATGTTAAATCCTCTGTGTAGCAAGGGACTTGGCACAGGTAAAGAGGAACTATTTCGTGTAATCTAAAATGGTCGCCTGCTGATAGCTCACACCTGGAATTCTAGCACTTTGGGAGGCAAAGGTGGGAAGATCACTTGAGGCCAGGAGTTGAAGGCTGCAGGTGAACTATGGTAAGAAAAGAAAATTTATATGCATTCTTTGTTCCTAGTTTTATTTAGAAACTTCTTTTTTTTGTTACTTTTTTTTAAAATTTATTTATTTTTATTGTTAAATCATAGCTGTGTACATTAGTGCAATCAAGGGGTACAATGTTATTTAGAAACTTCTTAAAAAGAAGACATAGGGCCTGGTGGTGGCTCACACCAGTAATCCTGGACTCTGGGAGGCAGAGGCAGGTGGATCCCTTGAGTTGAGAAGTTCCAGAACAGCCTGAGCAAGAGTGAGACCCCCTCTCTATTAAAAGTAGAAAAAAATTAGGGTCGGCGCCTGTGGCTCAAAGGGGTAGGGCGCCAGCCCCATATGCCAGAGGTGGCAGGTTCAAACCCAGCCTCGGCCAAAAAAAAACTGCAAAAAAAAGTAGAAAAAAATTAGCTGGGTACTGTGGCCAGTGACTCTAGTCCCAGCTGAGCCAAGAGGATCTCTTGAGCCCAAGGTTTTGAGGTTGCTGTGAACTGAGATGACACAAAAGCACTCTATCCAGGGCGACAGAGTGAGACTCTGTCTAAAAAAAAAAAAAAAGACAGAATACCTTCTGTAGATTATAAAAACAAAATCCCCAAACAAGAGCACCGTGGAGAGAAAGGGCAGAGAGGCACCATGGATGTCCCAGCCCTTCACATCCTTCCTGGGCTCTCCTATTAACTGAGGCCTTGCCAAGTCCTCAGCCAGCTGAGCCTGCTAGGAAAGGTCCTGGTTATCAGGCTGACCCCAGAAGGCTGCAAATGTGGTCCTCCACTATGGGGCATGGTCTTGGGGCACAGTCAGTAGGCATTTCCTGACTGCCTGAGGTCTCTGTGCTCTGTGTGACTGCAAGGTTCCCTTTTCCCACTGACACCCCTTAATACCTGGAGATCGTTCTCTAACACCTGCCCAGTATACCACTACTCCCCACTGACTGAGAGCTGTGCTCCCTTCGCAGTCTCTCTTCCTTACTACTTAGGAAGGTAATGCCATATGGGGACAGAGACAGAGTTCTAGCTCTGCACAAATTACCTACACTACTTAGGGCAAGTTGCTTCACCTCTCTGAGTCTCAGTTTCTCATGTATAAAATGAAGACTCTGGCTCTAGTTAGCTTATATGCTTTTCCAGCTCCAAAATTTTCTGTTAAATCCTTGAAAGCTGGGATAATACTGTTTTCCAATACTGCAAAAGTATAATACTGGATAAAACAGAATGCAGTCATTAAATATTGCCCTGACTTTTTCTCAATTCCCTCCCCTTACCAGTTGGCATTTTTATTTTGTTTTTATTTTGTGTTTTATATTTTTATTTTATTTTTTATTTTATTTTTATTTTTATTTTTTTAAATGTGATGATTTATTAAGTGTTGTCATGATGTACACAGACTGTCACAGCATTCTTTTTTTTTTTTTTTTTTGGAACACTTTTTTTTTTATTATTTTACAGTTTTATTTATTTATTCTTTTATTTTTTTGGTCGGGGCTGGGTTTGAACCCACCACCTCCGGCATATGGGGTCAGCGCCTTAGTCCTTGAGCCACAGGCTCTGCCCCTGTGTTTTATATTTTTAGAGGTGGAGTCTTGCTCTGTGGCTCAGGCTAGAGTGCAATGGCATCATCATAGTTTACTACAACCTCAGACTCCTGGGCCCAAGTGATCTGCTCACCTCAGTCTCCCACGTAGCTGGGACTATAGGCAAGTGCCACCACATGCTGCTAATTGGCTGCCATTTTTAATAATATCTGGCATTTATACCTAGACATAATAAATAGTATTGCATCTTTTTTTTTTTTTTTAAGTATAAGTCTCATTTTTGCTATTAAAAAGGTGCAGTTTTTGGAGGTGAGATTTTTTTTTTTTTTTTTTTTTTGAGACAATTTCACTTTGTTGCCCTAGGTCGAGTGCTATGGTGTCACAGCTCACAGCAACCTCAAACTCCTGTATTCAAGCAATCCTCTTGCTTCAGCCTCCCAAGTAGCTGGGACTACAGGTGCCCACCACAATATCCATTTTAGAAATAAGGTCTTGCTCGGGCTCAGGCTGGTCTCTAACCTTTGACCTCAGGCAATCCACTGGACTTGGCCTCCTAGAGTGCTTAGGATAATAAGCATGAGCCACCACACCCAGCCCTCAAGGTGGGATTTTTATGTTGATAGTTTCTACCTGTTTTAAATGGCTAATTTACTGAGTATAAAATATAGCTTGAGGCTCTGTCTTAAATAAAATAAAATAAAATATAGACCTTTTTCTTTTTGGGGGACAGTTTCATTCAATCACCCTGGGTAGAGTGCCATGGCATCATAGCTCACAGCAACCTCAAACCCTTGGGCTCAAGCAATCCTCTTGTCTCAGCCTCCCTAGTAGCTGGGACTATAGGAACCTGCTACAATGCCCAGTTAGTAAAATGTAGACTTTTTAAAAGGTGAGAAATAAGATGGGGAGGGGTATGTAGGAAGCTTGAATTTATTGTATCTACAATGTTTTCTTTCTTTTTCTTTTTCTTTTTTTTTTATAGAGACAGAGTCTCACTTTATGGCCTTTTGGTAGAGTGCCGTGGCATCACACAGCTCACCGCAACCTCCAGCTCCTGGGCTTAAGCAATTCTCTTGCCTCAGCCTCCCGAGTAGCTGGGACTACAGGCCCCCGCCACAACGCCTGGCTATTTTTTTGTTGCAGTTTGGCCGGGGCTGGGTTTGAACCCGCCACCCTCGGCATATGGGGCCGGCGCCCTACTCACTGAGCCACAGGCACCACCCTACGATGTTTTCTTTCTTTAGAAAGAAAAAATATGAAGCAAAATTGGCAAAATCTTAGGATGTGATGAAATCTGAGTGATGGAATTTAAAAGTCCATTATATTATTGTAAATATTTTTCAAGGGCACCCTGAACATGTCAGTAATGCAATCTGCCTCACACTCTTAGGGAATGTCTCCTCTGCTAAATTTGAACTTTAATCTCTCAGCTGACAACCATTCTCATATCAACACTCTCGCCTACTGATACAGCCAGTTTCACTAGTGTTGCCCTCTTAAGGAGCTATTTGTACCAGCATTTAAATATTTTATTGTATTTTAGTCCTTATTAACTTATAACCATGGATGGGAAAAGGAAAATTAAAGTGTGCTGATATAAGTCATAAAAAATACAGGTCATGGGCAGTGCATGCGGCTCAAAGGAGTAGGGCGCCGGCCCCATATCCCTAAGGAGGTGGGGGGTTCAAATCCAGCCCCAGCCAAAAACTGCAAAAAATAAAAATAAAAATACAGGTCAGGGGTGGCGCCTGTGCTCAGTGGGTAGGCACCGGCCATATACACTGAGGCTGGTGGGTTTGAACCCAGCCCAGGTCAGCTATAACAACTGCAACGAAAAAATAGCGAGGCATTGTGATGGGCGCCTGTAATCCCAGCTACTTGGGAGGCTGAGGCAAGAGAATCACTTGATCCCAAGTGTTTGAGGTTACTGTGAGCTGTGACGCTACCACGCTCTACCCAGGGCGACATAGTCAGACTCAGTCTCGAAAAAAATAAATATAGGGCAGCGCCTGTGGCTCAGTGAGTAGGGCGCCGGCCCCATATGCAGAGGGTGGTGGGTTCAAACCCAGCCCCGGACAAACTGCAACAAAAAAATAGCCGGGCATTGTGGCAGGTTCCTGTAGTCCCAGCTGCTTGGGAGGCTGAGGCAAGAGAATCACCTGAGCCCAAGAGCTGGAGGTTGCTGTGAGCTGTGTGATGCCACGGCACTCTCTACCAAAGGGCCATAAAGTGAGACTCTGTCTCTATTAAAAAAAAAGAAAAAGAAAAAAAGAAATACAGGTCTCTTGTCTGCCACTGAAATGTCTAAAAAACAGAGAGAAACTTGGGTCTCATAAATTCAAAGCATGTAAGAGGATTCCTTGGGTATGCCAAAGGCTATAACTATTTCAGAGGTTTCCTGACAGTCTCCAGGGGTCCTCAAACTGCGGCCTGCGAGCCACATGAGGCAATATGATTGTATTTGTTCCTGTTTTGTTTTTTTACTTCAAAATAAGATATGTGCAGTATGCATAGGAATTTGTTCATGGTTTGTTTTTTTTTTAACTGTAGTTTGGCCCTCCAGTGGTCTGAGGGACAGTGAACTGGCCCCCTGTTTAAAAAGTTTGAGGATGCCTGGCTAAGCTAATAGCAGGGCATCAAGCTCATAATCCCAAGTCCTGAAACCCCGGGCCCACTAAACAACGCCTCTGATTCCCCCTCTCTGTCTCTGGCAACCACCTTTCTACTGTCTCTATGAGTTTGACTACTGCTGGTTCCTCATGTGAGTGCAGTCATACAATACCTGTCTTTTTGTGACTGATTTCTTTCACTTAGCACACTGGTCCTCAATCTTTATCCAGGTTGCAGCAGTGTGTGTCAGAATTTCCTTTCTTTTTAAGGCTGAGTTGTATTCTTTTGTATTTATATACCACATTTGACTTATCCATACATCCGTGAAGAGACATTTGTGTTGCTTCCACCATTTATTTATTTATTTATTTATTTATTTAGAGACAGGGCCTCAAGCTGTCGCCCTGGCAAGAGTGCTATGGCATCACAGCTCACAGCAACCTCCAACTCCTGGGCTCACGTGATTCTCCTGCCTCCGCCTCCCAAGTAGCTGGGACTACAGGCACCCGCCACAATGCCTGGCTGTTTTTTGGTTTCAGCTGTCATTGTTGTTTGGCAGGCCATTCGATTGTTTGGATTCGAACCTGCCAGCTCAGCTGTATGTGGCTGGTGCTCTAGCGGCTTGACCCACAGGCACCGAGCCAGCTTCCACCTTTTAGTTATTGTGAATAATGCTGCTATGAACTCTATGAATTGGGGTAAACACACCTTGCTATTTTGTATGGCAGGAAAGTGTGTCTCACTGGCCCCCTTTGTCAGCTGCCTTCTCTGAATTCAGCCAATGGAGAGCCCTGGTGGAAAACTGGAGGGAGGGAGGAGGAGAGAGGCCAAGGTGTTTCTCCCCTTCCCTCTCTGCCTCTGTTGGAGCCCTGTCCCCCCATGGTCTCAGCTCTACCCAGATACATAGTAGCAGCTTTCTTCCTACTTCCAGGGATCTCTAGGTTGCCTCAATGTCTTTTATGTGCCTTCTCCTCTTTGTGCAACTGTGGCATAACAGCTAGAGTTTGTTTTGTTTTTTTTGAGACAGAATTTCACTCTGTCGCTCTTGGTAGGGTCACAGCAACCTCAAACTCTTATGCTCTTGCCTCAGCCTCTCAAGTAGCTGGGACTACAGGCGCCCACCATGACATCAGTCTAGTTTTTTTTCCTGATTTTGGTAGAGAGGAGGTCTTGCTCTTGCTCAGGCTGATGTTGAACTCCTGAGCTCAAGCAATCCATCTGCCTTGTCCTCCCAGAGTACCAGGATTACAGGTATGAGCCACCTGAGCCCTAAAGATGTTTTAAATAGTGAAACACAACACAACAGAAAATCAGACAGGTGAAAGGCAGAAGAGAGGGCTGACACACAGGTATTATACCCTTGGATGGGTCAATAACAAGCTGTGATATTAAAGGTGACTTCTTTTTTTTTTTTTTTTCCTAGAGACAGAGTCTCACTTTACCACCCTTGGTGAAGTGCCATGACGTCTTAGGACTCACAGCAACCTCCAGCTCTTGGGCTTCCGCGATTCTCCTGCCTCAGCCTCCCAAGCAGCTGGGACTACAGGCGCCCGCCACAACCCCCTGCCACCCTCAGTATATGGGGCCGGCACCCTACTCACTGAGCCACAGGCGCCACCAACTTCTGTAGTGAAAAAAGGATTTTATGGGCTTCCTGGGGATTGGGTTTTTGAATAATTCTGTGACTGAACAAGAAAGGCTGTCCCTGAATACTAGGTATCTGGGGCTTTGTATGGCAACCCAAGCAGCATGTTACAGCTTCATAGGGAAGTAGCTGGGGTGGGAACTTAGCAAAGTGCCTGTGAACGGGAATTGAGTCTTTAGCCTTGACTTCCAGACGGGGTCAATACAGCACTGTGAAATAATTTATTACAGCAAGCAGTTCCCTGTCTTATCTTCCCTGTGTTCAAAATGTCTGGAATGGTTCCTGTCTCCCTGACTGGACTCTGACCAACACGGAGATAAACTACAGAGAGTGGCACACTGCTGCCTGTGCCAGCAGCGCGGTCCCACCGATGGCCGCCTCTGTGCATCTTTGTTTCTCTCTGCGTTCTAAGAGGAGGATTTTGTCTTCTGCACTCCATCCCACAACTCCCAGGCCAGAACCTGGCCAAATGCCAGATGTGTGTTTTAATAACTACGGGACTAATGACATGGGTCTTTGAGAGCTTTTTGAGAGCTTTTTGACTTCCACCTTGGCTGCAGTTCAGGGTTGGAGCCAGCTCCGCATTCTGACCTTCACAGTCCTGACCCTGCCTGGGATGAGATCCAGATTCTTTATGAATCATCTGGCATACGACTTATTTTCTTCCTCACACTCCTATAAAACTGACATTGATCACGGCCTGCATGAAGCAGTTCCTTGTTATCTGATAGAAACAAGAGACAACTCACAAAAAAATTTTTTTGGTTTAATTTTGGATTTAATTCCATACAGAGATAGCAAGCCTATCTCTAGGGACAGTTTCCTCGGTAGTGTGACTTGCCAGAGTGACCTGAGGTGGGTGAACAGAGCATGTGACCTAGGCATGTGGCTTGGGTGCATGACTTGGACAGAGGGATCTGGGTGTGTGACGCCAGCAGAGAGACCTGGGCTTTGTGATCTATGTGTGGGACCTGGGCAGTGTGACCTAAGTGACCCTCCTACCTTCGCCTCCCAGGATGCAGTGAGTCACTGCATCTTTTCATACCATCTTTATCATTTTTAAGTGGTAATAAATGAACGTATATTCTTTTTTTCCCCCTTTAGTCCCTCCTCCCTGCCTTCACCATCTTGAAATTCTTAATATTTTTTAAATAAGAGGCCCCACATTTTCCTTTTGTACTGTGAGACCAAGCAGGAATTCCTCTGAGCGGGCCTGCATAGGAAGGCTGCAGTGCCTGAGCATGGAAATAAAGGAAAATCTTGAGGTCGTTCAGGGCCTGGTTAGCTTTGAAAAATGAATGAGCAACCTGATGAGAACAATGGCCCTCCAAGCCAGCCAGAATAGAGAAGTGTTTAGGTTCCCCATGGAAATGAAAAGATAGCAAAGTAACATATGTTCTTGAGTGTTTTCCAGAAACCCCCTAAGAATGGAAAATGCTGATAAGGGGGTACTGAGGAATTGATCTCTGACTTCCATTCTTTGTTCTAAATTCCCCACCCCCAAAGGCCTGTCACACCCATCCTAACATTCCATTCCAGTCTGAACCACCTATGCCCACCCCGTCTTCAGGATATTGACCTTTTTGGAACCGGCCTCTCTGAAATGTATCCCTGCCTTTAAGAATCCCAACTTTGTCACCTGTAATCCTAGGACTCTGGGAGGCCTAGGTGGGTGGATTGTTTGAGCTTAGGAGTTTGAGATCAGCCTGAGCAAGAGTGAGACCACATCCCTTATTTAAAAAAAAAAAAACAAACAAACTACCAAGGCATTGTGGCAGGAGCCTGCAGTCCCAGCTACTTGGAGGCTGAGGCAAGAGGATCGCTTGAGCCCAAGAGTTTGAGGTTGCTGTGAGCTATTGATGTCATGGCATTCTACCAAGGGTGATAAAGTGAGACTCTGTCTCAAAAAAAAAAAAAAAAAAGAATCTCAACAATCTCAACTTGTAAGCCATCAGGGAGGTCAAGTTCTAAACCTTAGCTGTTCCTCCTTGGCTGGCACCCTGCAAATAAATGCCTCTCTCAAGTGCTGCAACACTTGGCTCCAGCGTCTGACATTATTGCTCCAGGTGAGAGCACCCCAGTTTGCTTTGGTAACAACTAGACCCCATAAATTATGTAGCTAGCCCTGCTTATCTCTTTGGTAGGTACCATAGCTTATGACATTAACTGTCAAGTCAGGTGGGTTTTGTCAGAGGTGTGAAGGTTCTTGCTAACCATAGCTTATGACATTAACTGTCAAGTCAGGTGGGTTTTGTCAGAGGTGTGAAGGTTCTTGCTAACCTCCTAGAAAGGAATTTCAGGACAGGCACACAACCCAGTGATAGTGGCAAGTTTATGGAGTGAAGGCAGACAGGCTTAGAAAAGGCGTGTGCAGAACCCAGGGTATAGCGTGCTCGGGGAAAGGGAGTGGGCAGGCTGTAGAGAGCAACTACCCCAAGTCCCCAGTGGTTGCAGTTTTTATTTGTTGGAGTCAAAGAAGCCTGGGTGGTCAGTATCATTCTGTCTTTACTCACAGTTGCCTGTTTTTTCTACAAGGAGGGTCAAAACCACAATGTAAATTTATTACAATCATGATACATGGGGAAAGGTTGCTTTGTACTTGTGCAAAGCTGGGAAATAATGGCTCTTTTCTTCTCCTCAGGTCTGCTCATTCAAGGGCTGTTGGTTGGAGGCAGTTGACTAACTTTTCTTTCTTTTTTTTTTTTTTTTTGACAGAGTCTCAAGCTGTCACCCTGGGTAGAGTGATGTGGTGTCACAGCTCACAGCAACCTCCAACTCTTGGGCTTAAGCAATTCTCTTGCCTCAACCTCCCAGGCAGCTGGGACTACAGGCACCCACCACAACACCCAGATATTTTTTGTAGTTGTCTTTGTTGTTTGGCAGGCCCAGGCCAGGCTCAAACCCGCCAGCTCTGGTGTACTTGGCTGACACCCTAGCCACTTGAGCTACAGGCACCAAGCCTCGGTTGCCTAACTTTTCTGTTCCCTTCTCCCTTGCTCATACCTGACTTCCTACTCTAACAGTTTAATATTTATGAAACTTCCAGTAGTTTTGTGGTTCATTTTTCTCAAGAAATTTACTGTAAATAGCAGGAAAACCCTAGTCAGTTACCTCCCCTGTGACACCTCTGACCTTCCTTAGCCTCACATTTCTCAACTCTATTCCCCTTCCCTTCAAATGTGAACCCTCAGTTACTGTGCAACTTGAGACTTGCTGTTTTTAAACCTGGGGGATCCTGCTTCCCTCCTGCGGGAGATGGGGGTGAGGCTGGGCTAAGGAAGGTGGGTGGTGAAGGGCATGGCGGAGGCCTTTGGTTTCTTTCTTCTCCTGGCCAATTCCAACTTATCCAGTAAGTCTGAACTTAGATGTCACCATTTCTGGGAATACCTTGTCCTGATCTTCCCAAAGCTGAGATAAGAGCCTCATAGCACCCTGGGTTGAACATATTGAAGCACTTGTCTTGTTAGTCATGTTATTTTCTGTTTATTTCTCTGTGTCCCTCATTCATTAAATTGTGAGGTTCTTGTACATACTTGTAGACTATCTTTTGTTCTTTAAATTTTTTGTTTTTTTGGACAGGGTCTTTTGTTCTTTAAATTTTTTGTTTTTTTGGACAGGGTCTCACTATGTCACCCTGGGTAGAGTGCCGTGGTGTCACAGCAACCTCCAGCTCCTGGGCTTAGGCAATTCTCTTGCCTTAGACTCCCAAGTAGCCAGAACTACAGGCGCCCTCCACAACACCCGTTATTTGGTTATTGTTGTTACAGTTGCCGTTGCTGTTCAGCTGGCCCTGGCCGGGTTCGAACCTGCCACCCTCGGTGCGTGTGGCTGGCAGTTGGGAATGGGTCTAGACAGACTCTTGTTCTGAGATGAAGGGAAACGGGAGGACCCCTCCGACCCCAGCCCAGAATCCATCCATTTATTAGTGAGGTGAGCATTCGTGGATAGCCCCTCTCTGAGCCTTTCAACTTCCCTTCCCTTTCTCCACTCTGTGCTAAAATCCTGCAGTCTGTGCTTCCTAAATCCAGCACCAGTCACGGACTAACCCCAGTGAGTCAGACTTGCCCATCCAGTGCCTAGTGTATGGGGATGCCCTGCCCTGAGCCTGGACTCTTTTGGGGCTGGTTAAAGGTCTTTCAAGGATCAGCTCCAGCCTCAGCCACCTCCTGTCTCCTCCTCCTTGTAAGTTCTCTTTTCATCCTTGCTTTAACCTCATATATTTTCTACTTCCAGTTTCCAATGTGGGTAGTGCTCAGTTGCGGATTTCCCCTTCTTCACCTTTTTCTATAATACTACTTGGCCTATGTACAAACTAGGTAATGGCTCACAATGGCCTGAAAGTGGCACCTTTGACCTTTCAATCCTCACTGACCTGGATAATTACTGTTGGAGATGGGGCAAACTATCAGAAGTCCCTCCCATCCAGGCCTTCCTCCTCCTCTGAAACATTTCTTCTTTGTGTTTGTCCTGTAAACCTCTCAAATTTTCCTTGCCCAGGCCAAACCAGCCCTCCCTGAACCTCCCAAGGTCCCCGATTCTCCATTATCTTCCTTTGACCCAGCAGCCAACCCTCCCCTTTCTGGCCCCTGTCTTCTCTCCAACCTACCTGCAGAATTCCACCCCATCTCCCCTCTCTCCACTGCCCCCCACCCACTTCTGCCGCGAGTGGGCAGGAAAGGAAAGATGGCAGACCCAAATTCCCCCACCTCATACTAGATCTGGCCACACCTTTAGACCTTTCACCTCCGGACCACAACTTCTGTACCCCCTCCAAGAAGTTTCAGGAATGAAAGGTATCATCGAGGTTCAGGTCCCCTTTTCTCTCTCAGAACTGTCACCCATAAGTCAGAAACTAGGTTTGTTCTCCACAGATCCCACAAAATACTCTCAAGAATTCAGATATCTGGGCAGTGCCTCTGTGGCTCAGTGGCTAAGGCTCTGGCCCCATATACCGAGGGTGGCGGGTTTGAACCTGGCCCTGGCCAAACTGCAAAAAGAATTCAGATATCTAACCCAATCATATGATTTGACCTGGCATGATTTATATGTCATCTTCACCTCCACTCTAACTTTGGAGGAGAGGGAGCAGGTCTGGACCCAGGCCAGGTCCATGCCAAAGCTCTATGGACAACAGACCAAACCCTGCCAGAGGGCCCTAGGGCACTCCCTCAGGAAGACCCCAATTGAAATGACCAAACTGACACTCCTGGAGTCTATCTCTGTAACCACATGGTCCAGTGTGTCTTAGAGGGACTTACGTGAGCCGTGAATTATGACAGACTAAAAGAAATAACCCAGAAATGGGATGAAAATCCTGCCCAGTTTTTAGCCCATGTTACTGAAGCCCTCTGCTATTATACCACCCTATCGCTGGAGAGCAATGAGGGCAGGCTCATTATCAACCTGTATTTCGTCTTCCAGTCTGTACCTGGTATCTGGAAAAAACTCCAAAATCTCCCCTGGGCCCTCAGACACCCCCACCCCTCCCCACCCCCGCCAAAGACCTTGTTGACCTGGTTTTCAAGGTCTTCAATAACCGAGAAGAAGCCTCTAAGTGGCAGCACCTTTCAGAGATCCAGTTATTGGCTTCCGCCATTAGATAAACCCTAGCTACTTCTCGAAACTCCTCTGGACAGTCCAGAAAAAGAAAACCTCCCCTGGGACCCCGTTTAAGTGCGGTAAAGCCGGCCACTGGGCCAGGGAGTACCCAAATCCACCCCTCCACTGCGAAGGTGTGTCCAGCCTGCAGAGGTCATCACTGGAAGTCTGACTGCCTAGATCCTCCTGAGGATATGCTTCTCAGTCACTCCCAGGACCTGGCTGAATTCCCTGACCTCTTGGGCTTGGCCGCTGAAGACTGATGGTTCCCAGAGATGTAGGAGGCCCCTTGGACGATCACCAAGACTGGGTTCTGGGTGAATCTAATAGTGGAAGGTAAGCCAATCTCTTTTCTCATTGATACTGGGGCCACTTACTCCACCCTACCCTACAAAGATTCTTTACAGCAAACAGAGATCTCAGTGGTGGGTACTGATGGCAATTTGCTATGCCCTCATTGTACCCCACCCTTGTGGTGCTCACTTTCTGAACATTCTGTGTCACATTCATTCCTTATTTTTCCTTCATGCAGCATTCCCCTACTAGGCAGAGATATTCTCTCAAGATTACAAGCAACCCTGATGATTCCTGCTGGATCTCATCTCTCACTACCCATCCTACTCCTCTCTAACCCCTCCCCATACAACCGTTCCATTCTCTCGATCTGACCTCCCTGTAGACCCATCATCTGGGACACCTCTCTGCCTTCTATAGCTTCCCATCAGTCACTCATTCTCATTGCCCTTGGACCCCAACATTCCTTTCTTCCCTTAAACAATACCCAATCTCCACAGTGGCCATCAGGGGCATTAAACCACTCAGCTTCAAACTCCTATTGGCCAGTATTCTCAAATCTACTAACTCCCCCTACAACTCCCTTCCTTCCTATAAAAAACCTCAATGGTTCTTATCAGTTGGTATAAGACTTATGGGCCATCAATGAATTGCTCAGCCTATTCACCCAATACTCCCTAATCCCTATACCTTCCTATCTACCATTCCTTCCTATGCCTCCCACTACACAGATTTAGATCTCAAAAATGCCTTTTTTTACCATTCCCATCCATGAGCTCTCCCAGCCCCCCTTTGCCTTCACCTGGACTGACCCTGAGTTCTCCACCAGCCAACAACTCACCTGGATAGTTCTCCCACAAGGATTTAGAGACAGTCCTCATTACTTTGATCAGGCACTTTAGGCCAACCTCCAGCAGTTAACTTTACTGAAAAATTCCACAGTTCTGGCTCGGGAACCGTAGCTCAGTAGTTAGAGCTCCGGCCACATACACCTGGGCTGGCAGGTTTGAACCTGGCCCGGGCCTGCTAAACAACAACAACTATAACAACAACCACAAAATAGACGGGTGTTGTCATAGCCATATGTAGTTCCAGCTACGTGAGAGTCTGAGGCAAGAGAATCGCTTAAGCCCAAGAGTTTGAGGTTGCTGTGAGCTGTGATGCCACAGCACTCTACTGAGGATGACATTATGAGACTCTGTCTAAAAAAAAAAAAAAAAAAAAAAAAAACGGGAAAGAAAAATTCCACAGTTCTTCAGTAAATAGATGACCCTCTCTTATGCAGCGTCTTCCCCATTGCCTCCTGGCAAGACCCCATTCACTTACTCTCTTTCCTCACCACCAAGGGGTACAGAGTGTCCCCTTCCAAAGCCAGTTAACCTCTCCCTCTGTCTGATACCCCAGCATCCTCTTACAGGAATGAGAAAAACTCATTCTCCCTGACCACTTTCAGGCCATCTCCTCCTTACCCCTTCCCCAATAAAAAGGTGACCTCCTCAGGGATGGTACCTGTGGCTCAAAGGAGTAGGGCACTGGCCCCATATGCCAGAGGTGGTGGGTTCAAATCCAGCCCTGGCCAAAAAAAAAAAAAAAAGGAGTATAAAAAAAAATAATATATATATATATATATAAAAGGTGACCTCGCCTTCCTTGGGGTTCTAGGATATTTTAGCGGATGGATTCCCAGTTTTGTGGCCTCAGCTAAACCTCTGTACACTGCCCCTAAAGGTTCCCCAACCGACCTCCTAGACCAGCACCAGCTTTGGTCAAGTTCCTTCCTTTCCCTACAATCCTTTCTGTCCCGAGCACTCTCCCTCCATCTCCCTGATGCCCACCATCCATTTTACTTCTTAGTGTCAGAATACCGAGGATGTGCGGTAGGGACCTTAACACAGAGATCACACAATGATCACCTCCTGATAGTATTACTCTCAAAACAGATAAATCCCAAAACACCCCCTTTCCCACACATCAGGCCCAGGGCCAAACCCCCAGACAAGACTGGCAGATTGACTTCACCCACACGCCTCCTGCATGAAAATGTAAACTTCTTCTAGTTTGAGTTAATACCTTCTTAGGAAGGGTCAAAACCTTCCCCATAACAGGCAAGAAAACCCATGAAGTTGTCTTCACCCTCCTCCACCACATTACTCCTAGATTCAGCCTCCCCAACTCCCTTCAGAGAAACAATGGCCCAGCTTTCAGTAGCCAGATCACCTCCCAAACCTCAAGTTCTAGTCCAGTGGTTCTTACATGTGCCTTACAGGCCCCAATCATTAGGGAAAGTAGCACAAATGAGCAACATCCTTAAACAATCTCTCACCAAATTAGCGCTTCAGCACAAACAAGATTGGATTCAGCTCCCCCCCATCACTTTACTCTGCATCTGTCCCACCCCTCTCAAACCCCTCTTTTACAGCTCTTTTGAAATAATGTACAGCAGAACTATATTTCTGGGTCCTGGACTCCCTCCAGACTTCATCATAGGAAACTATTTTCCCATCCTCCAGGAAATCAGGGACAAACTTAGAAAAATAATAAACCAGTTCCTACCCCAACCCTCAGCAGAGAAAGTCAGAGACCAATTGGCAGGACAAGAAGTTTTCCTTAAATCTCCCTTGCCCCCAAGGACTCTATCTCCTCACTGGACAGGTCCTCATACCGTTCTCCATAGCACCCCCATGGCTGTTCACCTCTTGGACCCCCAAGTCTGGATCCACCAATCCTGAGTAAAGCTGTGTCCTATAGAAAAACTTCCAACACTGGAAGACTCCCACTGGAAATCACAAGTACTATCCTCTACCACCTTAAAACTCAACAGGTGGGGTGGTGCCTGTGGCTCAAAGGGGTAGGGCGCTGGCCCCATATGCCAGAGGTGACAGGTTCAAGCCCAGCCCCAGCCAAAAACTGCAAACAAAACAAAACAAAACCAAAAAACCTCACCAGGTTGCATGAACAGCATAAATGTGTAACATTCCTCCTCAATTCTTCCCTTTTCTTCATAACATTTCTCGAAATGCCTGGCTACTGTCACACGTTCAAAGCTGGGATGACCTCTCTGAAGCCTTTGAAGATCTGTGGCTATGAAGCACCTTCCAAAACTTTCCCCCTGAGGAAACCCAACTTTTCCTCTTCCTCCTCCTTTCCCTTCTGGCGACCCCTCCTGTCATTCCTGACCCTTCTTCCTTCCCCATTGACCCAGACTGAATGCACAGGCTGTCTTGTTACCCAAACCTCATATATCCACGAATACCTTACCAACCCCCATTTCCACCTCAACTAAGCCGGATGCGTGCCTCAGATCCCCTCTTTCACTAGCCGTGCTTGCATGCCAGTGCACGGTTACAATGTTACCAAAGCTCCTGAATGTTTTTTGTTTGTTTGTTTGTTTTTGACAGAGCCTCAAGCAGTTGCTTCACAGCTCACAGTAACCTCCAACTCCTGGGCTCCAGTGATTCTCCTGCCTCCGCCTCCCAAGTAGCTGGGACTACAGCGCCCGCCACAACACCCGGCTATTTTTTGGCTGCAGCCATCATTGTTGTTTGGCGGGCCCAGGCTGGATTCAAACCCGCGTAGCTGGCGCCTTAGCTGCTTGAGCCACAGGCGCTGAGCCCATCTGAATGTTCTTATAGAGGAAAGAGTTATTGGACTGGCAAAATAACAGGCACTGTTATTGCCCTGGAGGTGGAGTCAGAACTACTGTCTGCTGGATATACTTCATGCATATAGAATTATCAGATGGAGGAGGAGTCCAGGACATAGCGCATGACCAAGAAACAAAATAAATAAAACAACAAAAAACCCCTCTCTTCCAGTATAACCACTGCAAAACTATCCTGCAAGACCTACAACAATCCTTAATTCCCCAGCTTTTATTTATTTATTTATTTTTCCAGTTTTTGGTTGGGACTGGGTTTGAACCTGCCACCTGCGGCATATGGGGCCGGTGCCCTACTCCTTTGAACCACAGGCACTGCCCAATTCCCCCAGCTTTTAAACACCTCCTTCTCAGCTGCCCTGCGCTCTTCCTTTCTCCTCTCCCCCTCAGGATGCTGGAAGTGCCTTTCTTTATACCAACATCTTTTCAATCCCATATCTGTTCCTGACACATGTAATTTCCATTCTGGCAAAAAAAAACACAGCTCCATTCAACCCCATAACTACGGGCATTTCACCCCTAGCTTCCCCCAATTTAACCTGCTTCAATCTCACTGGTACAAGAGACTCTGTAGGCTTTATAAAACCTGATCTCCATTCCCTCAACTCAACTTTTCCCTTCTCTAACTCTTCCTGTGCCCCTCCAGGAATATTTTTCCTCTGCAGCCACTTCATCTCCCAGTGCCTGCACGCTAACCACTCCAGTCTTTGCACCTGAGTTTTCCTCATCCTCCAAGTCTTCTTTTGTGAATGACTCCTCCCTAACTCAGGCCCTGATGCATCCCCTTACTTCCAGACAAAAAGGAGCCGCCTTCCTTCCTATTCTCGGAAGAGGCATAGTGGCTGGACTTGGCACGGGCACTGCACGCATTAGTACATCAACCCACTTTTACCACCAACTCTCCCTAGAACTCAAAGAAGATATGGAAAGGGTAACCAACTCTTATCCCAAATTAATTATTTAGCTGCAGTAGTCCTCCAAAATTGCTGAGTCTTAGATTTACTTTTTGACCAAAATGTTGGCAAATGCATTTTTCGGGGCCATTAAGTTTTCTTTCTTTCCTTTTTTTTTTTTTTTAGAAGAATGTTTCTTTATCAACCAGCTAGGAATAAACACAGCTAAGTTTTTTGTTTGTTTGTTTTTATTGAGACAGAGTTCTACCCTATGCTCTGAGCACAGTGCAATGGCCTCATAGCTCACTGCAATCTCAGACTCAGGCTGTGGGCATCCTGCTACCTCAGCCTCTGAAGCTTCGCTGAGATTACAGGTGCTCGCTGTGGTACCCAGCTGGGTTTTTCCATTTTTTTCTTGAGTTGGGGTCTCACTCTCACTCAGACAAAGCTCGAACTCCTGAGCTCAAGCAATCCTCCTGCCTCAGCCTCCCATGTTTTGGGATTACAGGCATGAGCCACTGTGCCTGGCTAAGTATTATTATTTATTATTAATTTTTGAGATAGAGTTTTACTTTGTCACCCTCAGTAGAGTGCTGTGGCGTCACAGCTCACAGCACCCCCAAACTCTTGGGGTTAAGCAATTCTTTTTTTTTTTTTTTTTTTTTTTTTAGCAGGTTTGATAATGTCTGTATTTTCTTTTTTCTTTTTTTTTTAATTAATTAATTTATTTATTTATTGTGGAGAAGGGGCAGGGAAAGAAGGCAGGGGAAGAGGTGCGTGACAAGGTCGGGCCAGTGGCATGGTACCACATTGGCTGTATCTAGGTAGAGGCAGTTTCAGGCCGGGCCTTGCTGAGTCATTGCTATGCCGAAGTAGCTCGATGGATCTGCTTCTAGTCAGGCTTGGGAAGTTGCACTAGGCTTCAGGCACATGGCAGGGCCCAACAATTCCCTCTTTTGTTTTTTGTATGGCGGAAAAACATAGCCCCTGTCTTAGGTTGCCTGCTCTTGCAGTTTCAGTCTTACCCGTCATGGGGATACAAACA
>CAUYPK010064035.1:0-10621 GCA_963574355.1 Loris lydekkerianus | reverse complement strand
AAAAAAAAATTAAAAGTAGAAAAAAATGAACAGCATCAATGTATAGAGTACAAAATTCTCCATCGATCAGTATATACCACAACACAGTAGAATAAATATTTATTGAGATATGGAGCTACAAAAACACATGACATTAAAATGGGCAAAACTTTGGAAACAACCTAAATATTTGATCCAGCTACTATAAGACCACAATTTTATTGCAACTTATTGAAGAGAACATTTTTATTAATGTCATTTGCATGAAAAACTTAAAAGATAATGTTGTATCTCTTTTCTCTGTGTCAAACCCTTTTTCCAGCACCCAAGGCTCTGTGATATCTCAAACTTTTAATCATTGATTTAAAAAGAGATGTTTAAAGCAGTAAGGAAAATAATTATATAAAATAAGCATTTGATTTACAAAATCCTGAAACAATAATTTTAATGTTGCTTTTGATATGTATTCAGTATCATTGAAACTCTCCTCTCTTCCAGAGGTGCAGCTTAATTGCCTCTTTGTGAGCGTGGTCTGGATTTCATGGTTCACTTCTAACTCACAGAGCAATGCCAAAGTAACACTTTGTGATTCTGGGTGTAGGACATAAAACTCACTGTGGCTTCAACCTTGATTCTCCCTCTTTGGGGATCACTAGCTCTGGAGAAGCCAGCTATTGTGCTACAAGCAGCCCTGTGGAAAGGTCCATGTGCCAGGAACTGAGATCTCCTGAGACCACCCAACAAGGAGGTGAAGCCTCTGTCAACAGCCATATGAGTGAACTGTGTTTCATGGAATCCCCAGCCCCAGTTGAACCCTAAGCTGATGTCTCTCAAACTGTCAAATGGATTGCTCCCTGTGTGAAGGCCTGAACCAGAAGCACTCAGGGAAAGCTCTCCTGGATTCCTGACCCTCAGAAATGGTGGGGAATAATAAATATTTGTTGTTTTGAGTTGCTAAGTTTCAGGCAAATTGATACCCAGTAGCAGGTAACTAATACAGCTCCCAAAGAGAGAATGCATTTATCGCACTTTCTTAAACGTGTCCTTTGGCTTTAGGATGTAAGAAGAATTTCCATAGATAAATAAAATATATTTTTCTATGATTCCCAACAGTCCATTTATTTGAATCCAAATTTCCAACTGCGATTGAATTGAACACAAAAGGAAGATACAGGCCATACTAGGCTGATTTTCTGATGTCTCCCAATAACCAACCCCTGGTTAGTCACCTTTTCCCCACTTATTCAATCAACACTAATGTAGATGTTGTAAGTGGAGTCACAGATGTAATGAAGATCCTAAATCAGTTCACTTTAGGACAGTAGATTATCCCAGATTGGACTATTCGAATCCAGGTGAGCTTTTAAAAGGACTGAGTTCTTCCTGAGCACTGGATTCACAGTGATAGAGGGCCTCGGTGTGAGGGATTTCCTTCACTGTGGGATGTGCAAGTGGAGAGGCCATGTGGCAAAGAATGCAGGGGGGCAGCAGGAATTGGGAACAGCCCTCCTTTGGCTCCACCTTGAGAGCTGGCAAGGAAATAGGGACCTTAGTCCTACAACTGCCAGAACCTGAATTCTGCCCACAGGCTCCACATAAGCTATGGGGAGGACACCAACCTCAAGATGAAGACACAACTTTGTAAAACCCTACACAGAGAATCCATCCACATCATGTCAGGGCTTCTGACTATGGAAATCTAAACAAATAAATGAGTGCCATCTAAAGCCACTAAGTTCGTGGTAATATGTTACACCATTTAAAAGGAAATTTATACATGTTCCACAGATAAACACATATTTCTTCTGCCGAAATGAGTTAATGAACTAATATACAACTAACTGCATGAAATAAAATCTCTCAACATTTTTTAGTGTTTTTCATTTTATAATTTTTATATGATGCAATTAAAATTTAATACACTCATATTTCATTCATTTATTCAACAAAAATTTTAGTGCCTATTATGTAGTAGGTATGCATTTACATAGTGGGGTTACAACTTTGACCAAAACAGCCCCAAACCCCTGTGTTCATGTGCTTTACACTCTTGAGCAGTGTTTTTCAACCTTTTTTATCTTACAGCTTAAACTTCCGTGGAACACTTAAATTATGTTGATCAAAAAATGTGTAAAAGAAAGAGTATACTTACTACGCTCTAAACATCTTTCAAAAATAATTTAATTAATGGTCTTTATAATTTTTCATGGAACACCTAAGATCCTCCCGTGGCATACTGTGCCATGGCCACTGGTTGCAGATCACTGTTCTAGAGGTTTCACAGAGTGAGACAGAGCTATTGGAGTGTTTTAAGTTAAGAAGTAACAAGTCTTGACTCGTATTAGCAGGATTGCTGATCACTGTGAGGAGAGGAGTCATGGGCAGCAGGTGAGGGGTCAGTGGTAGTGCCATAGTTCAGGAGTAAGAAGTGGTGGGACTAAAGGGAGGAGGGACTTGAGAGATGAGAGGGACAAAGGTAAGGGTTGTAGAAGTGGGAGGTGAGGAACAAAAATAGAGGGAAAGAGTTCTAAAGCAGTGGAATTCTCAGATTTAAATACAGTGTTTTATAGATTTTTAATGCACATGTCTACAGAGCCTGTCAGGGTGTTCTTTGCATTTGGGACTGCCTAACAACTAATTTCCTCCTTATGTTAATCAGGTTTAAAAATAGCAAGCATCCAAATAAAATATACATGGGATTCAGATGTGAATAATTCATAAAAACAGGTAAGGATGAATACTGGTAAGGGGCTTTTTGACTGTAGAGAACATTTCCAACCCTGAGGTAATTAAAGTCTGTATGGGCTCTTGGTTGCAATATACAGTAACAGTTTTTGAGGAGATGTCCTGGAAGAAGACACACACAGAACTCAGGATTATGGAATGAAGGTAATTTTAAAAACACATCAATCCACAGTAAGAGATTATACATAGACTGGTGTAAGATAGAGCATAGGGTTAAAAGTGCTAGGCAGTAAGAACAGAGTGATCTGGACAAAAGCCAAGAATCACTGCTGACCAGGAGTACCAAAAGCAATACTCGCTAGACACAGCATAGCGTTCCAGCCCTAAATCATATATTAGCAGCGATAAAATTAAGGCAAGACAGAAGTGCAGTGGACAAGATATGTTAGGAGTTCAATCATGCAGCTAAAAATAAACTACTTGTTTTTTAACCTTGATTCTCTTTGAAGTTTTCTGCTGTGCTGCATATTCTCATGCCTGAGACTTCGATAAAAGCCAGTGAGAAACATTGGAGGGGGCTACACCCTTGTGCCTTTGTGGGAGGCCTTGCTGGTATTGCCCTATCTGGGTCTCTCAGTTCAATACAAATGGACTGAGTAGGTGTTATTTATTTGCTTTGGAGTCGCACTGACAGACTAGGAAAGTAAAAGGAGTTTCTTCCTGTAATTGTAATGCGTTTAGTCACATTTCTAAATCAAGGGCCCCATATCACATCTATTACAGATATCAGAGCTTTCAGGAGTTACCAAGATTGTGCGATCCACTGTTAATAAGCAAAAAGGAAATTGGTCTCTATAAATAGAGTCTCTATCCAGTGCATTCAGACACAATTTCTCCAGGTTTACAGAGAAAACCACTGTCTCAACACCTCTAGTCCCAGGGAAAGTTCACTCTGGCATCAAGTTCCCCGGGGTAAGTTTTCTTCTTGAAGAGTCCAAGGGGAGAAGTAAAGAGTTGAAGATAGGGAGTCCAGTTCAGGGAGAGGATTCTGGGGAGGGAAGTGTAAGAGAAGGGGCTGGACCCAGCCACAGTTCCTGGGCTAGGACTCAGGGACAGTGTGACAAACAGTGCTCAGAGCAGCAAAGGAAACAGGGCAAAGTCCCAAGGCTCCGGGCATAGTTCTCAGGGTCTCAATCCCCACGGCGGTTCCGGGTCGGGGAAACTAGCACAGCGGATTCCTGTTTCTGTAGTAGTAGGGTCACTACTTTTCGCAACCTGTGTCAGGTCCTTGGTCCCAGACACTCCTGATGCAAACTCCAGTTCTCATTCTCATTGGATGTTGGTTTCTAGAGAAGCCAATCAGCGTCTCCATGATTTCAGGTTACTAAGACACTTGGGACATACCCGGACTCTGAAACTCCTACCCAGAGGATGCGGGTCCGGGCGCCCCGAACCCTCCTCTTGCTGCTCTTGGCTGCCCTGGTCCTCACCCTGACCGAGACCTGGACGGGTGAGTGCAGGATCGAGAGGAAACGGCATCTAAGGGGAGGAGTGAGGGGATCGCCCGGCTGGGGGCGCAGGACCTGGGGAGCCGCGCCGGGAGGAGGGTCAGGCTGGGTCTCATCTCGTCCCCGCCCCCAGGCTCCCACTCCCTGCGATATTTCGCGACCGCCGTGTCCCAGCCCGGCCGCGGGGAGCCCCGCTTTATCGAAGTCGGCTACGTGCATGACACGCAGTTCGTGCGGTTCGACAGCGACTCGAAGAATCCGAGGATGGAGCCGCGGGCTCCATGGGTGGAGCGGGAGGGGCCGGAGTACTGGGAGCGGGAGACACGGAACGCGAAGCGCGACGCACAGATTTATCGAGAGAACCTGCGGACTGCGCTCCGCTACTACAACCAGAGCGAGGAGGGTGAGTAACCCGGGTTCGGGTCACAAGTCACGATCCCTGAGATCACCCACAGAGAATGCCGCATCGCCTGAGTTTCCAGGCCCGAGAGTCACCCGGAGGCTGCCGGACCCCCGAGACCTTCGACCCAGGAAGGGCTCACAGGGATTTTTCACCCGGTTTCGTTTTCAATTTAGGACAGAAACCTCGCGGGTTGATCCAAGCGGGGCCGTGGTCTCACACCTTACAATCGGTATCTGGCTGCGACGTGGGGCCCGACGGGCGCTTCCTCAGAGCTCACTATCTGCACGCTTACGATGGCTCTGACTACTTCGCCCTGAATGAGGACCTGAGCTCTTGGACCGCGGCGGACACTGCGGCTCAGATTACCCAGCGCAAGTGGGAGGCGGAGGCTGTGGCGGAGCGTTTCAGGGCCTACCAGGAGGGTGAGAACGCCGAGTGGCTCCGCAGATACCTGGAGAACGGGAAGGACATCCTGCAGCGCGCAGGTACGAGGGGCGTGCGGGCGCCTTTCACATCTCCTGTAAATCTCTAAGATATTAGAGATTCCTGTAAATCTCTACGATATTAGAGATTCCTGTAAATCTCTACGATATTATCCTACCTGTAGTTCAGAGCAGGAAGACTCCCCCTTGTTTCCACAGAGGGAGTCAGGGCCACCCTTCCCTGGGACAGTTAAGTGATGAAGTCTCCTGGGGAACGGAGGGGAACACAGTCTCTGAAATACTGGTCAACAGTTCCCTCTGACTGCAGCAGCCTTGGGCACCATGACTTTTTCTCCCAGGCCTTGTTTTCTGCCTCACTAAGGGTATTTGGAGGCCTGATTACAGCCCTTCTGAGTTACTGGCAGCCACTCAGGTCAGGACCAGAAGTCCCTGTTCTCTTCATGAGAGTCTAGAACTTTCCAAGGAATGGAGGATTATCCCAACTCCTGGATCCAGCTGTTGACTATTATGCTCTTCTCTCCACCCCATTTGTCCTATCCGTTCTGAGGATGTCACATGAGCGTTGCTGGAGTGTTCCATGAGAGGATGCAAAGTGCCTGTATTTTCCGACTTTTCCCTGCAGATCCCCCAAAGACACACATCACCCACTACCCTGTCTCTGATCATGAGGCCATCCTGAGGTGCTGGGCCCTGGGCTTCTACCCTGCGGAGATCACACTGACCTGGCAGCGGGATGGGGAGGACCAGACTCAGGACACAGAGATTATAGAGACCAGGCCTACAGGGGACAACAGAACCTTCCAGAAGTGGGCAGCTGTTGTGGTGCCTTTTGGAGAAGAGCAGAGATATGCGTGCCATGTGCAGCACCAGGGGTTGCAGGAGCCCCTCACCCTGAGATGGGGTAAGGAGAGAGTAGGAGGGTGTCATGTCTCTTCTCAGGGAAAGAAGGGGCCCTTTTGAAACTCTTTAAGAAGGTTGCCTGAGGCCTGGGGTCAGGCCTCTCACCTTAATGTCCTTTTCCAGAGCCATCTTTCCAGCCCTTTATCCCCACTGTGGGCATTGTTGCTGGTCTGGTTCTCCTTGGAGCTGTGGTTGCTGCTGTGATGTGGAGGAAGAAAAACTTAGGTAGGGAAGGGGTATTGGGAAGGGTCTTGGTTTTCTTGTCCCACTGGAGTTTCAATCCCAGGTAGAAGTGTGCCTTTCCCTGTTACTGTGAAATTCCATCCACATACACCTCTTACCTAACCTGGGGTCATGTGTGCCAGCATTTAGTCTTGTGTAAAACACCAGTGACAGTGAAGGACAGAGGTTTCACTTAGATGATTATGGTGATGGGGACTTAATCCCATCAAGGTCAGAAGGGAAGGATCTTGCTCAGGAAAGACCTCCAGGAGGGCAGTTGATTCATTCTTTCCTTCCTTTGTGTTTCTTGATCCTGCTCTAGGTCTTTAGTCACAGTTCTGGAAACTTCTGGTTTGCAAGATGAGGAGGTTCTTCTAGGACCTCATGGCCATACTTTTCCCTAACTTCTCATAGGACATTTTCTTCCCACAGGTAAAAAGGAGAGAGCTATGCTTAGGCTGTCTGTAAGTATGGGGGTGATGATTCCTGAGACCTTAGGGCTAGTGTAGAGAAGAGCCCATGGAGGAGCTCACCTGCCCCATAATTCCTTATTTAGCCACATCTCCTGTGGCCTCTGACCACGTCCTCGTTTATTCTTCCCCAGGCAACATCAGTACACAGGCTCTGAAGATTCTTGCTTGGCTTATAGAAGTGAAGGGAGCCTGATATGGGAGGGGCTAGGCAGAGGGGACACAGTTGGGCTGTGGGGATTCTGGGATTGGGACATTTTGAGTGTATTTGTGTACTGTTTGAGGGTGTCACCACTTACTATGACTGATCTGAGTTTTTTCATGATTGTGTTTTTATAGCATGAGACAGCTGCCTGTGTGGAACTGAGTGATGCAGAATTTGGTCATGCCTCTTTGTGACTTCAAGAACATCTGATTTCTCTTATCTGCAAAGGCGTCTGAATGACTGGGCACCCATGTTCAAGTAATGTGAGAAGGTGGAAAGACCAGCCCATACTCATGTCTACTATGGTCCCCTCCACCACACTGACTTGTGTCCCTTCGTGATCATCTTTCCTGGTCTAGAGTGTGGGGATGGGATGTCTCCTCTTTTTGTTAAGTTTATGATGTACAGGCTACTTCCCTACTGAAAATAAAAAGTTGAATATCAATTTGTTTTGTCAAATTCTTGCCCTGAGAGTTTGGCGAGTTAATTAAATGAAGAGATTACTGAAATTAAAGAAAGGAAATAAATGGAAGACCTGATAACCTTCCAGAACCCATGTGTTTTCTGTGCTGGGTCTGCTGCTGGTAGGGATAGGAGAAGGCTGTGAAGAGCTGAGTGTGGACTGGGCCTGTACCCAGTTGGTGCTTAGTCAGTCATAGGCTTTATGTTGTCTTGGCTGAGTAGTCCTTGCTGCTCCATTGTCCTTGCCCCTTCAGTAGAACCCTGTCTCAGCAGGACCTGTGATCACAGGGGCTGACACATGGCCCAGGGTGGCCCCTGCACACAGAAGTCTCTGTAGTATCAAGAGATGAAATTTCACACCTGTCCAGCTCTTGCCCTCCATCCAGGGCTTTTCTAGATGGTGTTTTCCATATTTTCCCCAACCTTTTTATTATTTTATTTTAAATGTATTTTTAGTTTTTGTGAATACAGAATAGTTGTTTCTATTGATGAGATACTTGTTATGTTTTGATATAAGCTTACAATGTGTAATAATCAAATCCGAGTAGTTAAGATATTCATCACCTGAAGCATCATTTCATTATGTTGGAACATACTAAATCTCTTCTAGTTATGTTGAAATATACAATAAATCATTGTTTCTAAAAATTGTTCTTTGAGACAGGGTCTCTCTTTGTTTCCTGGGCTGGAGAGCAGTGGTGTCATCTGTAAACTCAAACTTCTGGGCTGAAGCCCTTCTCTTGCCTCAGCCTCCTGAGTAGCTGGGACTAGAGTGACTCCCACCATTCCCAACTAACTTAAAAAAAAACTGTAGAGATGGAGCCTCACTATTGCCCAGGCTGTTCTTAATCTGCCAGCCTCAAGCAATCTCACGGGCATGAGCCACCTCATCCAGCCATGGGCATGAGCCACCTCATCCAGCCTGTTTTTATTACATAGTTGCCCAACTGTGTTACCAAATACTCCCTATAGTTACCTGCATCTGTGTTTTTGTACACATTAAATAATTCCTCTTCACACACACCCCTCAATACCCTTCCACGCCTCAGGTAACTACCATTTTATTCACCATGTCTATTAGATCAAATTTTAGGCTCTCACTTGACAGAACATGCAATATTTGTCTTTCTGTGCTTGACTTATTGCACTGAATGCAATGTCCTTCACTTCCATTCATGTTGTTGCACCTGACCTTTTTAAAGGAACCAGATTCTGGAATTAGAAGAGAGGAAGGGTCTCATCACTTCTGTCTGAGATAAATTTCCTCTTCTGTTCTTCCCCAAACCCTAACCTTAGTTAAGTAATCTTAGAGCTGGCTTCATTCCAAACTCAAGGATTGATAAATCAGGCTATAAGTTAGATTTATACTTGTTTCGAAAATTGAACCCACAGTTAAGTATTTTTCTTTCCCCAGAGAGAAATATCACTCTGTGCTGCAGCACGCAGGAGGGTCAGTGTGGAAGAGTGAAGGAAGGCACACAATAGCACTGGGGAGAATAGCACAGCCAGCATTGATGTCAGTGTGAGAGGTTTGTCTGTCAGATATAGGACAGACTGTTTTTGCATCTGGGAAACATCCTTGAAGTAAAAAACAGAGAAAAATTGTAAGCGTTGTGGAGCATATATTCTAATGAGAAGAAACAGACTATATTCTATAAGCAGGGAAAATAAGGAAAGCATTTAATGTTAAAAGGTAAGTGTTACTGGGAACATGATGCAGAAGGTGTGTTGGATCAAGGAAGGTGGCTATTGTGCTTGGTGGTCAGGAAAGATTTGAAGGACATGTTAATTATCTATGAGGATGCCTGGCAAATTCATTCAAGGCAGAGGAACTTTCAGAGCAAATGCACTGAGGCAGGAAGGTGTCTGTGTTATGGGAAGAGCAGGAATCCTGAGTGTTGCACAGAAAGAAAGGAAGATAAGGTAAGAGGTGGAATCAAAGCAGGTAGGCCTGAAGAGTGTGGGAGGAGTGAGATCTTTGCTCTGAGTGACATGGGGAGTTAGAGGACAGTTTTGAGCATAAGAGGGGCATGGTATAACTTTTCCTTAAAAAAGTTTCTCTGGCTGCTGCACTGAGAATAGAACCTGGGGCAGGGGAACGAGTGAGGTGTAGGGAAACACCAGGAAAGGAGGACAGGATTCCAGGCAGTAGAGGGTGGTTGAGTTTCCTTCCTAGAAACTGAAGGCAGTGATGGCTTCTGTGCACATTTTGAGGATGGACTTTACAGCATCTCCTGATGTATCTGGGGTGTGAGGAAGAGGAGTCCATGAGGACACCCACAACAGCTGTGAGCTGTGTGAGCAGAAAAACGGAGCTGCAGTCATTGGAGAGTGGGACAACTCTGGCAGGGGCATGTTTGAGGTGGATGCCTCCTCTGCCTGTCTGCCTGTAACAGACAGACAGAGGAGGCATCCACTTGGAATGTATAGGAGGGAGCTGGGGGTTGCCACTAGACAGACAAGTCTGGACTTTAGAAGAAATAATTGCACTGGAGAAATACAGGGTGTCCATAAAATTCGGGTGCAATTTAAAATAGACAATTATTGTCTCCATTGCACTTTAACATTGTAATGGAAGTTTTAGCCATTGCAATTAGGGAAGAAAAGGTGATCAAGGGTATCCACATAGGGTCAGAAGAGATCAAACTTTCACTCTTCACAGATGATATGACCGTGTATCTGGAAAACACTAGGGATTGTACTACAAAACTTTTAGAAGTGATCAAGGAATACAGCAATGTCTCAGGCTACAAAATCAACACCCATAAATCTGTTGTCTTTATATATACCAACAATAACCAAGCCGAAAAAACAGTCAAGGACTCTATTCCTTTCACAGTAGTGCCAAAGAAGATGAAATATTTGGGAATATACCTAACAAAGGACGTGAAAGATCACTACAAAGAGAACTATGAAACTTTCAGAAAAGAAATAGCTGAAGATGTTAACAAATGGAAAAACATACCATGCTCATGGCTGGGAAGAATCAACATTCTTAAAATGTTTATACTACCCAAAGCAATATATAATTTTAATGTGATTTCTATTAAAGCTCCATTGTCATATTTTAAAGATCTTGAAAAAATAATACTTCGTTTTATATGGAATCAGAAAAAAACCTCAAATAGCCAAAACATTACTCAGCAATAAAAACACAGCAGGAGGAATCACACTACCAGAACTGAGACTATACTATAAATCAATAGTGATCAAAACAGCATAGTATTGGCACAAAAAGAGAGAAGTGGAGTCTGGAACAGAATAGAGAACCAAGAGATGAATCCAGCTACTTACCATTATTTGATCTTTGACAAGCCAATTAAAAACATTCAGTGGGGAAAAGA
>CAUYPK010064031.1:0-36056 GCA_963574355.1 Loris lydekkerianus | reverse complement strand
TATTCTCAAGCATTCACTCAGTTTACCCAGTATGAAGTAATGACTGTGTCCTTTCTTCAGGGCAGAATATCTATAGACCTCAGACAATATGTTGTTAACATATGTCAACCCTCTGGCCCGTATCTCTGAGGAAGGGCTACATGCCCTTTGATCTCAGGCTTAACGGGAAGTACCGCCTTAGAGAATAGGCCTAAGGAATTTTCCAAAAAAGCCTATCTCTGTGAGTAACCCAGGGGGGTCCAGATTTCTTAAGCCTCTGGAAGAAAAGTAAGTCACTTCAAACTCACACTGAATTCACTTTGTGGGCTTGATGTAGGATATGTTTATTTTTAAATATTATCCTACAAATACCTAGACAGATGAGCTTGGCTATTAGGAAAGTAGGCCATAGTTTGTTCACTCCTAGTATTGGCATCCCAGAATTTTCTGTAGCATATTATTTCTCTTTAAAACACTACATTCTGCCACTTTGTGCATTCCTTACTAGATTGCAAGCTACTTAAGTGACCCCTACTTTTTATTCCTTGCATGCAAATGATTAAATTTAATTTATTAGGTTTATATTTGATAAGATACCCATTTCATTATCCAAACTTAGAATATTTAGTTCTTTTTCTTAAAGATAGAAAAATATGGAAGATAATTACTGTAGACATTATAATGTTAGATTTCTTTTTAGACAAAGATACAAATTAAATCCTGTTACAATATACTCCCATAAAAAGAAAAATTAGCATTTCTTTGGGCCTGGAATACAAATCACTTACTGCATGTAACTGAATCTAAAAATTTTAGATAGCAAACAATTTCTGATTTTTGGTGTTTTTGTGATATATGTGTAAGAATTACATATGAGAAGGTGCTAGCATTTTGTATAGCCAGGGTTTGTGGATAAAAGTATAAACCAGCAGTTCTCAAAGTATGGCCCAAGGACCACTGGGAGTTCCTGAAACCGTTTTAGGGGATCTGTAAGGACAAATTGTTTTCATAATACCACTAAAGTTACTTGTCTTTTTCATTTGGCACTTTTTTTCTCATTGTGAAAAAGCAACAGTGTATAAACCACTGGCCTGCTGTCACATGAATCAAGGCAATGGCACCAAACTGTGCTAGGAATTATCAGGTTCTTCACCACCAGGCACACATTTTTTTTTTTTTTTTTTTTTTTAAAGCCAGTTGTGGCCAGGCTCAGTGGCTCATGTCTATAATCCTATGCGCGGCTGAGGCAGGAAAACTGCTTGAGCCCGGGAGTTAGAGACCAACCTGAACAACATAACAAGACCCTGCCTCTAAAAAAATTTTTTTTTTTTTTAACCTGGTCATGGGGCATGCCTGTAGTTTCAGCTACTTGGGAGGCTGAGGCAGGAGACGGCAGGCTTGAGCATGGGAGCAGTGAGCTATGATGATGTGACTGTAGCCTGAGCAACAGAGCAAGACCCTGTCCTCCCCTTCTCCCCCCCCCCAAAAAAAAACCTACCTATCTCTCTCTCTCTCTCTCTCTCTCTTTCTCTCTCTCTCTCTCTATATATATGTATGTATATATACACACACACACATACACCCATACATTCTATATGTATAAACAAAAATAAATATTTAAAATTAGAATGTTTTCAATGAAGCAGTAGAAGTTTCTTCTAAACCCTTAAGCATACATTTATGATAAAATGGAAAGTTTCCACAATGCACTTCTATTGTTAAGTCCGTTGGTTATCTTGAGGAAAACATGTGTAGTCATTTGAGATGCTAGCTGAACTTGAGTTTTTTCTTTTTGGAATACCACGTTTATACAAAAGAATGACTGGTGGATAGTAAAACAGAGCGATAAGTTAGGGTATACTTGACAATAACTATAAGCATGGAATGGATGTTCCTAACACAAATAAATGTTAAATGCCTAAGGTAATGGATACCCCATTTACCCTGATTTGATTAATTCACAGTATATGCCTGTATCAAAACATCACATTTACTCTATAAAAATAACTACATCTACCCATAATAATTAAAAATAAATTAAAAGTTTAAAAAAGAATGACTAAACAGACTAGAGTTATTCAGACAAGTATTTGGCAAATAGTTTCTCAAAAATAAATAAAATGAGGCAGCGCCTGTGGCTCAAAGGGGTAGGGCGCCGGCACCATATGCCGGAGGTGGCAGGTTCAAACCCAGCCCCGGCCAGAAACTACAAAAAAAAACAAACAAAGAATAAATAAAATGAGCCTGTCATTACACAGAGAAAATTTTTTGCTGATGATAAAATTTGAACTTTTGAGTAAAAATTAGACTTTTGGAAAAATTGTATTTGGTGTCATGAGCCTCAAGAATGTTATCGACAAACATGATTTTTCAGATATGGTATAATGAAAAATGACAACATCTGGAAGAGCTATATAACTCAGTGAATCAGCATATTCCAAATTATCAATGCATGACACTACAGAATCATCCATCCACGGGTATAAGATCCATCCAAAAGTACAGGATGGTGGGGGGGAAGGGGAGTCCATTGGTATAGTTTCAGATTTCACATTGCAGTGAAATTACCGCTTGTTGAATTTTAGTGTAGTCTCCAAGAAGAATATTCTTAGTTATCTGAAAAGGTTATTAGAATACTCCTCCCTTTTCTAACTATCCATCTGCGTAAGGCTGGGTTTATTCTCCCGTAGAGTTCAACCCAAGCAATGTATGGAAAGAGATTAAATATAGAAGCAGATATGAAAACCCAGCAATCTTCCATTTAAGCCAGACATTAAAGAGGTTTGCAAAAATGTAAAGAATTCACCTTATCTAAATTTGTTTTGTTTTGTTTTGGAAAATAGGTATTTTTCCTTTAAAAAAATGTTTGTGTTAACATGCAGTAGTTTCTTTATATGTATATGTGTGTGTATATATATATATATATATTTAAGACTTATTCTCAGCTTTAATTTCTAATATGGTAAATATCACTAACTATAACCCACATGAACAAAACTCTTTGGGGGTCCTCAAAATTAAGAGTTAAACTGTACAAAAAAGTTTGCAAAGTATTGTGTGAAGCAATGTCTGTGCAGTGTTGGAGTAGTAGTTGCTTGGGTTTTAGTGGACAAGAATGCTTTCGTTGTATAACTAGAAGGCTGACACGTAGAACACACTATAGAACAGTACTCTCTGTGTCTCAGTTTGGCATGACTTAGCAGGATATGTGTTATAAGCACTTGCTGCTAAAGCAGCTAGAAATAGATGTTTGACTGTAGAGCAGCTACTAAAATCTGGTTCTGAAAAATCTTAAGAGTGTAGAGTACTTATAGTCTTAATATATGAGAGAAATTTCTGGTAGCTCTTTGTCTTTATCTATTAAGGTGAAGGCTGGGGGGGGGGGTGTCGTTAAGAATTAGTGGTCTTTGCAATGATTAATATAAAGTATTTCAACTCAGCACCTGACCTGTACTAATACATCACCTGGCAAAGTCTTCAAGTCTGTTTTCAGTGCATTTGGCTGACCTTATTGTGGTATGTCTCAACTGCATGTATTTATCTAGTTTCTTTTTGCTTTTTAGTAAGAATTTCTCTTATCTCAGAGAATGGAGTAGCTCCTGCCTTTACTGTCCATCCAGAGTCTCTGGAAACAGACACTTCAGTAAAAGGGCCTGAAAAGTGACACATTTCTGTTTATGCTTTGGTAAAGTCTGGAGTATAGGCTAGAGAAAGGCTAGGAAATAATATTCTTGGGCATTGATTTCCTAGAATTGACCAAACTGCCAACCCTTTTTCTTTGGAATACCTTTTCCCTCCCTGCCTACCGGTCTATGCTACTCTTACCCCAAGCCCCAGTCTCCAGTTTCTGTAATAAAATCCCAAAATCTATGTTAATTGTGAAGTGCAGATGAATCTTACTTCAACTCTTTGTTAGGGCAAAGAGCAAAACAGAAGGTGTAGGAGGAGCCTTCTTCCCCATCATTACCAGCTATGGAAACCCATTTCGACATATTTGAAATCGCTATGTGCTTGTTTTTATGAGCTTACAGAGAAGGTGAAAAGTAAGCCTACTTTAGGAGACCAAGGGCATTTACAAACATTGGACAAAGCGATCACTTTAGCAGAGGGGGAAAAAAAGAGCCTGTGAGTTAAACCTTAAGGCTGGCCAAATAAAAAAAAAAAAAAAAAAAAAGGACAAAAAGAATTTCCCATGGGTTGAGTAAACCAACCAGAGACTCTACTCCCACTTAAGATGACAATTTACCTTCATCTGGTCTCTACTGGCATAATATAGAATTTATATTAAGCCATTTAAAAACTGCAAATATTAGGCGATTAAAAGAAGAAAATGTTACTAGTTTTCATGACCTGGAAACAGGGTCCTTTTTATCAGTGTTGATTTACCTGTAATATGTCAGTGATCGGCAAAATGGAAGATGGAAAAGGTATTCCTAGCAATGTTTCTATTTTTGTTTTGGAAGAAAAATACAATATTGGCTCAGCACCCATAGCTCAGTGGTTAGGGCAGTGGGCACACATACAGGGGCTGTCAGGTTATAACCTGGCCCGGGCCTGCTAAACAACAATGACAACAATAACCAAAAAATAGTCAGGCATTGTGGTGGGCACCTGTAGTCCAGCTACTTGGGAGGCTGAAGCAAGAGAATCGCTTAAGCCCAAGAGTTTGAGGTTGCTATGAATTGTAACGCCATGGAACTCTACCAAGGGTAACATAGTAAGATTCTATCTCAAAAAAAAAAAAAAAAGAGAGAGAGAGAGAAGCAATATAAAAACCTAGATTCCTGAAAATAAAAAAATTACTTGGGCCTTCAAATTTATCTGGGTCAAAAGAGAATAGAGACCAGAAAAATGTAAAGACTGCTCAGGGAACATTGCATGAATAATTACATGTAGAAACTTGGGTCTCCTGATTCTAGGTGTTGGGCAGATGAAGTCAATTGTGGTGACTCTGGAGTTAGGCCATCTACATTCAGAATTGCACCTGGCTCCTAAAATAAAAAATGATAATAATCACAGAAATTCACAATACTCCGAACTCCAAACTGAAAACCCAGAGTTTTTCTGTCTTTCATGGCAAAGCCTGACCTAAATGTATATGAGGCTATTTGTAATCTTTATTTGTTCTACTTAGTGTGAATAGTCATTCTCACTGCAGAAACATACCTTTTGATTACAGATTATTGCTCCAAACCCTAATAGGGGTGTTTTCTTTGCAAAATCTAAAAAAATCTGAATTCTGAAACACATTTGTTCTCAAGGTATTTTTTTAAAGGGGCTCAGTACCTAGGGCACCAGCCACATACACTGGAACTGGAAGGTTCGAATTCAGCACTGGCCTGCCAAAGAACAATGACAACTACAACCAAAAAGTAGCTGGAAATTGTGGCGGGCACCTGTAGTCCCAGCTACTTGGGAGGCTGAGGCAAGAGAATCGCTTGGGCCCAAGAGTTGGAGGTTGCTGTGAGCTGTGACGCTACAGCACTCTACTGAGGGGACATAGTGAGACTCTGTCTCAAAAAGAAAGAAAAAGAAAAGAAAGGGGTTATAGGTATATAGTACTTACCCTGTAGAATGTTATGAGAATTAAATGTTCATTAAAATGTTAGACGATGTTGCTGTTACTACCAGTAAAACTCCAGAACCCCAATTTTGAAATACAATATGGATATCTTTCTATAGAGATGTATATCAGTGCAGTACAGTAGAACTTTCCACAATGATGCAAATTTATGTGGTCATCTAGTACAGTGGCCACTAGCTATTGAACACTTGCCATATGACTAGTGCAACTAAAAGAACAGAATCTTTAATTTACCGTATATACTCGAGTATAAGCCGAGTTTTTTTGGCACAAAATTTGTGCCGAAAAACCCGAACTCTTGTGCCGGAAAAACTTGGCTTATACTCAAGTATATACGATAAATTTAAATGCCCACATGTGGCAGTGACTGCTATATTGAATGACACAGTTCTGTGTAATTCAAGTTCATGTTCCACTCAAACTTTAGTTTTGCTATTTTTGCAATTATTCTACTGATTAAGACACATGACCCAGAATATATGCAGATTATATGTTAGCTATGACAGCTAGTGAGAGAGGGAGAACTTGTGCTTCTAAGTACATTTTAGGCTTAGCATCAACCAATAGTTTCTTTTGTCTACATGGCTTTTTAAAGATTTATTAGTAAAATGTACGTATGTATTTCTCCTGGAACTCAGACAACCTCTTACGAAATCAACTGGAGTGATTCATAAAATGTAAGGCATCTATGCTAAGAAGTTCCTAAGCTTAGAGAATTTAAGGGGCAAAATTTCCCGGGTTGATGGTGGAAAAGAAACATTTCATTATGAAGTTATTGAAGGACAGCAAAATGTTTGCTAACATGTTCACATATGTTAAGCAGATGCTTTCCAAAAATGATTTCTATATACATCTAAAATGCAATTTATGCCATATCAATGTTTTTATAATTCCTCTATGCTAGATGGGAGTTATTAGGATACACCTGCCAAAATGCAAGATGAATTTCTTCCTAATGTTATTTTCATAAGCGGTTTGTTCAGTAGCATGATGTGCATGTTATCTATACATAGGATCCCATAGTTAGAAATATTCCTCCTCTCTTCATTAAATCTTAAATTGGCTAAAAAGAGGCATGACAAAGGAATCCATTTGTTTCTATTCAGGTTAGGAAAAGCAGTCTAACTTCCTAATTCAGAAAAGTCAAATGTAATGAAAAAGTGAAACACTGAGATACTGCGTTCACAATATATTACTCAGAAAATGAGAATGTTGGAGTGGTTAAAAGTTAATTTATGTTCCTTGAACCTGGAAGTTTTCTCATTGTCTTTTTATTTTAAAATAGAAAGAAAAAGATTACTTTCTGAATTGTGAAGTTTCCATGTCTTAATTTTGCAGCAAAGGCCAGTTAGGTAAGGCAGCAGAAAAGAACAGCTCCCAGGTACATAGTTGAGTTTTTAAAAAGTGTAAGTTATAAAAGAATATGTATGTTTTGAGGTTTGGGGGGTGGTGGTGGTTCGTTTGTATTGAGACAGTCTCATTCGGTTACCCTGGGTAGAGTGCCCTAGGGTCTTAGCTCACAGCAGCCTCAAACTCTTGGGTTCAAGCAATCCCCTTGCCTCCCAGGTAGCTAGGATTACAGGCATGCATCACCATACCTGGGTAGTTTTTTTTTTTTTTTTTTTTTTAGTAGAAACAGGATCTTGCTCTTGCTCAGGTTGGTCTCACTCCGGAGTTCAAGAAGTTCACCCACCATGGCCTCCCAGAGTGCTAGGACTACAGTGTGAGCCACCCTGCCAGTTGTTTTGGGGTTTTATGTGGAAGGATACACATACCAAATTGTAAGTATTGTATACTCCCAAGGAATGGGAATGCTACTCCTAAGGGCAGGGAGAAAGTACTTGTACTTTTTGCTGTATATACTTACACATTTTTTGTTATAGTAAACATAAATTTTTATGATTTTTTTTAAAGTTTTTAAATGCAAGTTGACTAAAATTAACTTAAATCATATGTTGTATTTTATAATAAATTCTCACTGTTAAAAGATTTTTCTGGCTCAGTGCCTATAGCTCAGCAGCTAGGGTGCCAGCCACATACACTGAACTGGCAGGTTCGAACCCAGCCCAGACCTACCAAACAATAATAACAACTACAACCAAAAAAGAGCTTCTCTCCCAGCTACTTGGGAGAGTGAGGCAAGAAAATCTCTTAAGCCCAAGAGTTTGAGGTTGCTATGAGCTGTGATGCGATGGCACTCTATCAAGGGTGACATAGTCAGACTGTCTCAAAAACAAAAAAAATATATTTTTTCTGTTAAAAAGCTTTTTATAAAACACATAGTAGGGTAGTTCAAATTGAAACTAGTATATGAAATAAATCTAACTTCTAATTATATAGTATTTGTTAAGTTTGCAGTGTAACAACTTTTTTTTTTTTAATTGTTGGGGATTCATTGAGGGTACAAAGAACGAGGTTATATTGATTGCATTTGTTAGGTAAAGTTCCTTTTATAATTGTGACCCATCCCCAAAATGTGTGTCATAACCCGTGACCCCCCGACCCCTCTCCTTCCCTCTCCCTGCACTCCTACCCCCACCGTGTACTAGGTCATCAGTTGTCCTCATATCAAAGATGAGTACATAGGATTCGTGGTTCTCCATTCTTATGATGCTTTACTAAGAATAATGTGTTCCACTTCTATCCAGTTTAATACAAAAGATGTACAGTTAACATCTTTTTTAATGGCTGAATAGTATTCCATGGTACATGTATACCACAACTTGCTAGTCCATTCCTGGGTTGATGGGCATTTAAGCCATTACCACATTTTGGAGATTGTAAATTGAGCTATGGTAAACAGTCTAGTGCAAATGTCTTTAAGATAAAAGGATTTTTTTTCTTCTGGGCAGATGCCCAGTAATGAGATTGCAGGATCAAATGGAGTAGTTTGAGTTCTTTGAAGATTCTCCATACTTCTTCCAAAAAGGTTGCATTAGTTTGCAGTCCCACCAGCAAATGTAGAAGTGTTCCTTTCTCTCCATATCCATGCCAGCATCTGCAGTTTTGAGATTTTGTGATGTGGGCCATTCTCACTAGGTTAGGTGATACCTCAGGATGGTTTTGATTTGCATTTCTCTGATAATTAGCTTTTTTTTTATATGCTTGTTAGCCATTCGTACAAGGAATTGTTACCAAAACTTTTTAGGGCAGCGCCTATGGCTCAAGAGAGTAGGGCGTCGGCTCCATATACTGGAGGTGGTGGGTTCAAACCCGGCCCCAGCCAAAAACTGCAAAGAAAAAAAAAGAAACAAAAATTTGTAAAAGTTTTATTGTAAATGATAAAATACTGTGGACACTGTTAATAATGAGCTTTCACCAAATTTTTTTTTATAGATTTATTTGAAAGCTGAAACAAAACTGTTGAGTCTAGAAGAAACCATTAACAATTAGAACTTTTTTCTGAAATCAGGCATTAGTTCTGGGTTGACTTATTTGTTGCCATGATACGGAGGTGAGAACTGAGAGCTCTAATTTCACTCTTCGTATGGTATTCTGCACATGGTCAACCTCTCATCCAGAAAGTTAAGACCATGAAGAAAAGTCAGTGATGACAGCCATGCAGACTAGAGCACAGCACAGAGGCTCTATAGGGGAGAGGACCTGGTTTTTTTCTGTAATTTAATCCAAACTTCCAGAAGCCTAAGTGATGAGTTTCTAGAGATGTGATTCTCAACCTTCCTAATGCCACAGCCCTTTAATACAGTTCCTGTGGATCCGACCCACAGGTTGAGAATCGCTGTTATAGAGTCTCCATGATTTGAGAAATACAGTAAAATAGTTGAGCAATAGTACCAGATCTCAAGGTACTGAATTTGGGAAGTTCAGATGTTTTGATTTGACTTTTAGGTAATGACAAAATACACATGATACAAAAGCAAAGTTGTGTAAGTAAAACACCATTAAAGGAAAAGTTCCTCAGAAGAAAGCTGCCTTTGTAGCTTGTAGCCATATAGCTCTATGTCTGGAAAAAAAAAACTTCAAAATACCGTTTTAAAGTACATAGTTGTTTTGTCTTAAAGCAGAAGCTGAGGGAAAAAAGAAGGGAAAAATACCTATTGGCCCTTAATTATACAAAAAGTAGCTTGATTTCAGTCTTAATTTTTAAAATTTAATTACATCCAAATTTTAGTTAAAGGAAAACCATACTGAGGTATCATTTCAGATTGGTAAAAATTCAAAAGTTAGACAATGACAAGGCTTTGGGGAATGGGATGTAACCTTTCTGGAGGGCAGTTTGGTGGTATTAATTTTTTTTTTTTTTTTTTAAACAGATTCTCAAGCTGTCACCCTGGGTAGAGTGCCATGGCATCACAGCTCACAGCAACCTCCAACTCCTGGACTCAAGCGATTCTCCTGCCTCCGCCTCCCAAGTAGCTAGGACTACAGGCACCTGCTGCAAGGCCCAGCTATTTTTTGTTGTTTGGCAGGCCTGGGCTGGCTTTGTACCCGCCAGCTCAGGTGTATGTGGCTGGCACCTTAGCTGCTTCAGCCACAGGCGCTGAGCCTAAATTTAAAATTTTTTTGTGGAGACTGGATCTCTCTTGGTCTCTCTTGGTCTCAAATTCCTGGCCTCAAAAGATTCTCCTCCCTCAGCCTCCCAAAGCACTGGGATTATAGGCCCCACCACACCTGGCCAGGACTTGCTTTTTTTAAAAAACAGAAAAACTGTGGTGAATTCACACAATGGCATAGTATGCAGACGTTTATAAAAATGAAAAGGAAATTTTTCATTTATATAGGTTAAGGTATGGAGAGGGGGAAGATACAGAGCAATATAATTAATATTCTACCTATTGCATAAGAAACGCTGAGAAATAACATGTGTTTATTTGTGTCCATGTTGTGTATTTACTCCAGAAGGCTATAAAAGAAACACAAAAATGGGGTGGCACCTGTGGCCCAAGGAGTAGGGTACCGGACCCATATACCAGGGATGGCGGGTTCAAGCCTGGCCCTGGCCAAAACTGCAAAAAAAAAAAAAAAAAGAAAGAAAGAAAGAAACACAAAAATGTAGTTACCTAAAAGTGGTTACCTGTAAAGTACTGAAGCAGTGGGTCATGCCTGTAATTCCAGCATGTTGGGAGGCTGAGGTGGGAGGGTGATTGCTTGAGGCCAGGAGTTGGAGGCTTCAGTGAGCTGTGATGAGGCCTCTGCACTCCACTGTAGGTGACAGAGTGAGATCCTGTCTCTAAAACTCAGGAAATCCTATCTGCATGAGATAGAGTTCCTCAACCTTTTCCATTTGTTCTGCCTCCAGCACCCATGTTACTAACTTTATAGTCCTTTGACTGGAGGAGTTGGGAAAGTGGGGGAATACTAGACGGGAACAAGACCTCTCTGTGTGTACCTCCTTATATAGTTTTGATTTTTGTACCATGTAAATATATCACCTAGTCAAGAATTTTTTTTAATTTTTTAAAAAGTTCCTTCTAAACAAGTCATTTGTTTTCAGAATTTTGAATGATATGTGCAAATATTATGTCAGAACAAGGAACATAATTTTTAGAATAAAGAGAAATAGAAGAAGTCTGTTTTCCTAATATAGAAAATATGCAATCTCAGGTACCTCTTGGTGGGTGAGCCCTGTCTATATGATCTCAGGACACACTGGCCAGCCACAGCAGCATTGCTGGATAGAGACTGAGAGAGTGGCTCAAGTGTCCATGGTATTTCTTGCCTTTCCTTTCTCCAGAAAGTCCCCTTGCTGACCGAAATTTTAGGAAAAGGTGACTGTCCGCTGTCAGATGCTTTGAGGCAGAATTCATTACCCAGAACAAACATTCTCATATTTATCTACCTCTCGTAACTTTAATTATATTCAAATTATTTCACCACCTCAATAATTTTGCTGTGGGAGGAAAACAGGTTTTGCTTTTTATTATTATTTTTTATTTTTTATTTCATTTTTAGAGACAGTCTCATTTTGTCGCCCTTGGTAGAGTGCTGTGGCGTCATAGCTCATAGCAACCTCTGGCTCTTGGGTTCAGGCAATTCTCTTGCCTCAGCCTCCTGAGTAGCTGGAACTACAGGTGCTCACCACAACACCTGGCTATTTTTTTGTTGTTATTGTTGAGGTTTGGCCGGGGCTAGGTTTGAACCCGCCACCCTTGGTATATGGGGCTGGTGCCCTACCCACTGAGGCTTTTGAACAACAATAAAAAAAACTATATTTTATTGTGAAAATTTTCAAACATACACAAAAGTAGACAGAGTATATTAAACTACCATGCACCTGTCATTCCAGCTTAATAATTAAAAACAATTTTGCCCTTTTAAAAAATCTATCACTCCCGCCTTTTTTTCTAGAGCATTTTAGAGCAAATCTTAAATCATATTATTTCACTTGTTAAAAGATAGAGTTAGTTCTAATTTTAATATATGTGCTGCTGAACTGAGCACAATGAACTTAGTTCTTTAACAACTCTTTGAGGTTAAAATTTAAGGAGTCTTTTTGAGCAAAAAGCAACTCATGAATCATGCAACACTAAACCACAAATGGGTCAGAGCTCCACCTGGGGTTGGGGAGAAACTTTTAAAATGTGTTTGCAGAAACAAGACAAAATATTTTATTGTTAAAGTGGAAAGTCTCTATTTAGAGATGAGTTGATGGTTTCTAATTGTCAAAGTCCCTAGTTAGAGTTTGGTTGGCTCTTTCCGATTGGTTAAGTTACTCTGAGTTGAGTTTCAGTTTGCTTCCTTAGGAACCCAGAACACTGGAGCTCAGCCTAATGCTCCCTATTAATTTTTTTTTAACACACCCACAAATACTTTAGGATGCATCTCTAATAACCAAAGATTAAAAAAGTGATGTTATAGACCACACCTTATCATGAAATGTTTTTTAGAAAGATTAAAGGAAACTTAACATCTTCCTCTTCATCAGTCTTTCTTTACTGGGATAATTTCCAGTCAGCAATCAAAAAGTGGAATATCTCCCATCTTTAAAAAAAAAAACTTTAAAGACCTCCCTCATCCTTATGTTCCCCTCCAACTGCCATTCTTTTCTCCTTTAGTTTTCAAAAAACTCTCCATTTCCTTAGCTTTGACTTCTCAGCCAATTCCAATTTGATGTCCAGCCCTACTGCTTCACTAAAATTCTTCTTTCCGAGTTCATCAGTACATGTGAAATAAAGCCATTGGACACTTGAGTTGTCATCTTACTTGATCTCTCAGCAGGATTTAACACATGACCTCCCCCTAATAGAACATGTATTAAGTATTACTGTGCTAATTCTTTCTGTGGATTCCTTATTAAATTCTTTAACAACTCTTTGAGGTACCAAAAAGTTTTTGAGGACTGGGTAAGATGGCTCACGCCTGTAATCCTAGCACTCTCCAATGCCAAGGCAGAAGGATCTCTTGATCTCAGGAATTTGAGACCAGCCTGAGCAAGAGTGATACCCCATCTCTATTAAAAATAGAAAAACTAGCCAGGCATTGTGGTGGGTGCCTAGCTACTTAGGAGGCTGAGGCAGGAGGCTCGGAGTTTGAGGTTGTTGTGAGATAGGCTGATGCCACAGCATTCTAGCCTGGGGCAACAGAATGAGACTTTGTCTCAAAAAAAAAAAAAAAAAAAGTTTGTGGCGCCTGTAGCTCAGTTGGCAGGGCTCTGGCCACATACACCGAGGGTGGTGGGTTCGAACCAGGCCCTGGCCAGCTTTAAAACAATGACAACTGCAACAACAAAAAATAGCCGGGCGTTGTGGTGGGCACCTGTAGTCCCAGCTACTTGGGAGGCTGAGGCAAGAGAATCTCTTAAGCCCAAGAGTTGCTATGAGCTGTGACACCATGGCACTCTACCCAGGGTGACAGCTTGAAAATCTTGTCTCAAAAAAATTTTTTTTTATTTTGAGCTGAAGCTTAAAGAAAGATTAAGTAACAAGCCCAGCTACTAGCAAAGTGGTAGAGGAAGAGATTAAATTTAGGCATCAATTCAGTTCACTGCCTCTTTAATGAAACACCCTGCTATCCTGGATTTTCCTCTTCTTTCTGTTTCATTTTGGTTTTCTTTGCAGCTCCTTCTACCTGATCTTTAAATTTGAACGTTTCAGAGGCCTTGATGCTAGGTCCTCATCTCACTGCTGCTAGGCACTCTCACACACACCTGTCAAGAAGGTAAATGTGCTCCCAATATATATATCTTTAGGTCAAGGCTGCCTCTGAGTTCTATATCTTAGTTTCCAACAGTCTCCTCAGCACATTCAAAACTTAACTCTGAATCTGTTCTTCTTATGTTGTCCTTTTCTTGCTAAATGGTACAAACCCAACTGCCCAGCAGAAACCTAGGAATCATCCCTAATTCCTCTCTCTCTTAGTTCCTATAAACAATCACCAAGACCTGTTCATTGGGTCGTTTCTCTCTAATTCATACCCCCTTAAGGAAAGTTCTCCCTCCACCCTGTTCTTAGATGAGGTTCACCTAATATGTATTCTCATAGTACCTTGTACTTGTCTTTCTCTTTGTAACAATGTCCATGACTGTATTCATTTGTTTTTGTTAATTTTTTATTCCTCAAGAATGAAATTTAATTTTTTATGTCTTTAGAAAAGACCTTTAGGGCTGGGTGTGGTGTCTCATGCCTGTATTCCTAGCCCTTTGGGAGGCTGAGATGGGCAGATTGCTTGAGCTGAGGAGTTTGAGACCAGCCTGAGCAAGAGTGAGACACCATCTCTAAAAATAGCTGGGCATTGTGGCAGCCACCTGTAGTCCCAGCTAGTTGGGAGACTAAGACAAGAGAATCACATGAGCCCAGGAGTTTGAGATTGCTGTGAGCTATGATACCATGGCCCTCTACCCAGGGCAATGTAGTGAGATTCCTCTCTCCAACAAATAAAGAAAATACATTTGGGCAAGGACCAATAACAAAAGCAATCTTATTTGTTAGTGTATCCCCAGTGACTATCAGAGTATCTGGCACATAGGCAACATTAAGTATTTTGCCGAATGGAATAAAAAGAGATTTGTTTTAGGAAAATTTGTTAAAAAAAAAAAAAAAAAGAATGAATAGTATGGAGGATGAACTCAGAGACAGTGTTTAAAAACAAAATTTCCAGTAGTCAAGCCATAGAAGGGAGCTCAGAAATTGACAGTGGGATTAGAAGTAGGGAAGTTGGGGGTGTGGAAATTGTAGGACTTGCTAACTGTCATTTCCTATAGTATGTAAGAGAAGGAGCTATCAAGAATGTAACTGATTTCTAGTTTGGGCAGTTGAGGGAATGGTCATACCATTCTTTGATAGGATCAGGTGAGGATGGAAGAATAATGACTTTAGCTTTGGACCTGTTCACTTGAAGAACCTCTTATAAGACATCCAGATGGAGATAATAATAAGCAGTTAGAAAAATGCAAATGGGCTAAACATGGTGGCTCACACTTCTAATCCTAACCTTTTGAGAGGCTGAGGTGGGAGGATTGCTTAAAGAGGCCAGAAGTTCAAGACCAAAGTACTCTCTACAAAACAAAGTACTCTTGAACAAAGTACTCTCTACAAAAGTTAAAATAAATAAAAAATTAGCTGGGCATGTTGACATGCACTTGTAATCCCAGCTACTCAGGAGGCTGAGATGGGAGTATTGCTTGAGCCCAGGAGTTTGAAGTTGCAGTGAGCTATGACTATTCCACTGCACTCTAGCCCAGGCAACAGAGTGAGACCCTGTCTCCAAAAAAAAAAAAAAAAGGAAGAAGGAGATGAAGGAATGGGATTCAGGAGAGATATACAAGCTTTATTTACCTTATCATTGAATAAAACCAGTAATAGTGATGCTAGTGTGAACTGATAAAAGTTTAATCATTGAAACTTTTTGTCACTGGCACCGATTTGGTAGATATTTTGATACTTTTTAAATTGGGGTGGATATTCTAAACATACATTGTATATCATACAAACAGGAGATTTTTACATTGATAATCATTTAACATCGTGTGAACATTAATGATATCTGTGAATCTATCAACTTATTATTCTTCATATTAAGCTAGTAGATGTCATATTATTTAAATACATTATAATCATATTGTTAATGCTAATTTATATCCCCTTTTTTCTTAAAGATAAGAACAAAGCCTAGTGGAATTTATAGAACACTATCAGACTATAAGTTCCATGAGGAATTTCTGTGTGTGATTTAAATTTTTTCCTCTTATTTTCTCTAGGGCCTATTCCCTGGTGGATTCCAGTCAAGTGTCTACATTTCTGATTTCCATTCTTCTTATAGTCTATGGTAGTTTCAGGTAAGATGTTCTCAAACGGGGTTGGTTTAATTGGAGGTGGAAGAAGCATTACTCTGAAAGTATTGGCATCCAAACTTACTATTCTGTGAAGAGAAACAGAATTTTGGCAGCAGCTGAGTTAGAATAGGATCATTCTGATATTTGTTCTTTAGTTGGCTGCTGTTAAACTCTTAGTTTTGCTTATTAATGCTAACAGCTAAAAAACTAATTGCTTAAAATTCTGGTTCTGAAAATAACAACTCACCTAAGAGTAGTCATTATCGGGGAAGGTTAAGGAGACAGTCCTTGACAATGATTCTAGAGTCTCAAGGGGAACAAAAAGTTTAAATAGAAGTACAGTTTGAAATATAGAAAAAATTACTAAATATCCACGTAATAGACTCATACACCTAATACTACTTTCATTATGAAAATTACCCTTTGTTTAGCATATTCTTAATATACTGTGTACATATATGTACATTTTCATAGTTGAAATCATTTATATTCTGATTTTTTCATCAGAAAAAAAATATTTTCTACAGTCTTCATACTAGTTTTTAGTAATCTGATTTTTTTAATGTTACTATTTTATTCCACTTTTGTTGGACATGTGGATTTTTTTTTTTTCTTTTTGAGACAGAGCCTCAAGTTGTTAGCTCACAGCAACCTCCAACTCCTTAAGCAGTTCTCTTGCCTCAGCCTCCCAAGTAGCTGGGACTACAGGTGCCTGCCACAACGCCCAGCGATTTTTTGGTTGTAGTTGTCGTTGTTGTGTGTCAGGCCTGGGCTGGATTCGAACCCACCAGCTTTGGTGTATGTGGCTGGCACCTCAGCCAGTTGAGCTACAGGCACCGAGCCAGACATGTGGACTTTTATAGTGAACATCTTTTTTGTGTGTTCTTTTGCTTTGGTTGAATTATATTCCTAAGATAAATATCATAAAGTTGAAATACTTTGCCAGAGTGTAAGAACTGGCTCTTACTGCATGCATATTGCCATATTGCTTTTCAGAAGGATTATACCAATTTAGGATTGGGCAACTTTTAAACAAAATTTTATGTAATGAATGTGCCATATAATTATGTCACGTAGATGGAAAAGATTTCTCAGGAGAACCTCCATGTTGACAAATGAGAAAACTGAAGCCCCGCCAAATGATGTAATTTCATAAAGATTACACAACTAGTTGGTAACAAAGTCTAGAATGGAACAGTTCTGAAGACTCCTGGTCCAATACCTTCTATCTTTTATACTTTAATAATGCATTTTCTGCAAAAAGTAAATCATGATCCTTTATACCTTTAAATTGAACTCTTAAGTTGCTTTTGTTTCTTTTCTGGTTTCTGGAAGAGATGACTTAAAATGGTATTATTTCATCTTTAAATATTTCATAGAACTTACCAGTGAAGCCATCTAAAGCTGGATTTCTCTTTGTGAGAAGATACTTTTCATTTTTGTTTTTTTCCTACTTGGTTTACCACCTTTAAAAAAGTTGTAAGGGCTTTTTTTTTTAATTATGGTAAAATATTGTATAACACAAAATACCATTTAAACCATTGCTAAAGGTATAGTTCGGTAGCAGGTGGTAAGGGCTTTCTAAACTTATTATTTGTCTTTTTATTATAGCTATTCTAGTACTAGGGTGTGAAGTGGTATCTTATAGTGGTTTTGATCCATTTCCCAGGGATTATTACCATGCTGAAAAGATGTTGAGCATCTAAAGTCCAAATTACCAGTTTCATGTTTTTATGAAACATACTCTTGGTAAAGTACCAAATTTATGGACACAAAGATTTTCTCCTATGTCTTATTTAAGAAGTTTTATGTTTTTTTCTTATTTTTATTATTATGATTAGTTTCTAGTTAACTTTTGTGTATGCCATGAGGTACAAATTTAAATTTATGTTTTGTGAATGTGGCTTTCCAGCTGTCCTTGCACTGTTTCTTGAAAAGACCGTTCTTTACCCAGTTGAATTGCCTTGGTTCCATTGTCAAAAATAACTTGACTAGCTGTGGGTGGTGGCACCCATCTGAAGTCCCACCTTGAGGGCAGGAGTTTGAGTCCAGCCTGGGTAACAGCAAGACCTTGTCTCTAAAAAAAATAAAAAAAAAAAAAAAACACAAATTTTAAAAAATCCCAGCTGACCACATAAGGATTGGTTTACAAGTCTCTCATTTCCGTTGTGTTGATCTTTATGTTTGTTCTCATACCAATACTACAGTGTCTTGATTTCTATCACGTTTATAGTTAAGTGTTGAAATCAAGTAGTGTAAGTCCTATAATTTTGTTGTTTTTCACATTTGTCCAGCTACTCTGGATCCTTTGCATCTCCATGTAAATTTTAGGTTTAGCTGGCCAATTTCTACAAAAAATATAAAGCCTGTAAGGATTTTGATAGGCATTGTGAACCTGTAGATCAGTTTGGAGAGAATTGCTGTCTTGACTCTTTGACTCTTCTAATCCAGGAGCCTGTAATCTCTCTGTTTACTTAGATCATCCTTATTTCTTTTAGTAGTGCTTTGTAGTTTTCAGTGTATAAAGCTTGCACTACTTTGTGAAATTTATTCCTAAGTAATTTTTTCTTTTTCATGGAATATTTTTTTCTTGATTTCATTTTTGTTTCATTCATTGCTAAGTATGTAGAACTACACTAAGTATGTAGAACTACAATTGATTTTTGTACATTTACCTTATGCACTATAGCTTTGCTAAACTCACTTATTAGTGCTGGTAGTTTTTTCTGTATGGATTCCTTAGGATCATCTACAAACAGGATGATGATGTGTGCAAATAAATAGAGTCTTGCTTCTTCCTTTCAAATCTGAAAGCCGTTACTTTGACCTTATTCCTGTCTTTCCCCTTTTATTGTACAACGTTGACTAGAAGGGACAAGGGTACACATCCTTTCTTTCTTTCTTTCTTCCCCCATCTTAAGGGGAACGTATTACTTGTTAAGTATGACATCAGCTGTGCATGTTTTGTAGATGTGCTTTATCAGGTTGAGGACATTCTAGTCTGTGGAGCATTTAGTCATGAATGGGTGTTGCATTTTGTCATGCTTCTATTGAGATGATCATGTAGGTTTTATCCATTCTATTAATATAGTATATTTTAAGAGGTTTTTGTTTGTTTGTTTGTTTTTAGACAGAGTCTCACTGTGTCACCCTCCGTAGAGTACTAGAGCATCATAGCTCACAGCAAACTCCAACTCTTGGGCTTAAGGGATTGTCTTGGTTCAGCTTCCCAAGTAGCTGGGACTACAGGCGCCCGCCACGGCTGGCTGTTTTTTGGTTATAGTTGTAATTACTGTTTGGCAGGCCTGGGCTAGGTTCAAATCCACCAGCTCCAGTGTATGTGGCTGGTGCCCTAGTTGCTGAGCTATAAGTTTGCCCATTTAAAATGTGCACTTCAGTGGTTTTTAGTATATTTACAAAATTATGCATCCATCCCCATAATCCAATTTTAGAACTTTATCATCATCCCAAAAGAAACCTTGTATTCATTAGCAGTTATTTTCCATTCCTCTTCCTGCAGCCCCCAGCCCTAGGCAACCACTAATCTACTTCCTGTCTCTATAAATTTGCCCAATCTGGACATGTCTTAGAAATGGAATCATACATGATTCGGCGCCCATAGTGCAGTGGTTACGGCACCAGCCACATGCTCTAGGGTTTGAACCTGGCCCAGACCAGCTAACCAACAATGACAGCTGCAACAAAAAGGTGGCTGAGCATTGTGGCAGGTGCTTGTGAACCCAGCTACTTGGGAGGCTGTGGCAAGAGAATCACTTGAGCCCAGGAGTTTGAGATTGCTGTGAGCTGTGATGCTATGGTACTCTACTGAGGGCAACGTGGTGAGACTCTGTCTCAAAGGATAAAAAAAAAAAAAAAAAAAAGAAAGAAATGGAATCATACAGCGACTGTTTTTGACTGGCTTCTTTCATGTAGAATTTTGTTTTTGAAGTTCACCCATATTATATAATAGCATGTTATCAGTATTTCATTCCTTTTTATTGGAATTTATTTCCTTTTTACTCTTCTTGTGTTTTTCCATTAAAAGTTAATAGACATTGGGTAGTTTCCCCTTTTTTGCTATTATGAATAAGGCTACTGTGAACATTTACCTACAAGTTTCTACATGTATATAGATTTTTATTGCTCTTCAGTAGCTACCTATTAGCAGAATTGCTATATTTAACATTTTAAGATCTACCACTGTTTTCTAAAGCAGCAATGCCATTTTACATTCCTACCAGCAATATATGAATTTCTCCACATCCTCACCAACACTCATTATTGTCTGTCTTTATAATTATAGCTATTCTAGTGGGTATGAAGTAGTTTGTGTTTCCTTAATGATGAACTGGACTTACGTCCAGCATCTTTTCATGTGCTATTTATCATCTTTGGTGTCGTTTGACATCTTTTGCACATTTTTAAATTGAATTGTTTGTCTTCTTATTGTTGAATTTTGAGTGTTTTTGAGACAGAGTCTCACTATGTTGCCCTCAGTAGAGTACTATGGCGTCACAGCTCACAGCAACCTCAAATTCTTGCGCTTAAGTGATTCTCTTGCCTCAGCCTCCCACATAGCTGGGACTACAGGTGCCTGCCACAATACCCAGATATTTTTTGGTTGTAGTTGTCATTGTTGTTTGGCAGGCCCGGGCTGGATTCAAACCTGCTAGCTCTAATGTATTTGGTTGGCGCTCTAGCCACTGAGCTATAGGCACTGAGCCTTTTCTGTTTCTTTTTTAGTTATTTTTGGTAATTTGTTTTATAACAACAGAGTAACTACTACTCTGTTGGTAAGCACCTACATGTGCTTTCTTTAATAGTGAGGACGATTTATTTACTTACTCTAAGAAGGTGTAATTATTATCAGCTTAATAAGTCTTCAGACATACTAAGTTCTTTAATAAGAACTATACTTAATATTATTATGTTGCCCTTCATACTAAGTGCATATAATTGTTAGACCCAGGTTAACCAGAACAAGTCTCACTGTGATTCACAAATGTCAAAATGTTCTAATGGTGCATGATGTATTTATCTTTTGAGATACTCTTTTGCCATTCTACAACCTTTAAGAAAACATCTTATAAAGAAGTCTGAACTTGGGGCAGCACCTGTGGCTCAGTGAGTAGGATGCTAGCCTCATATTCTGAGAGTGGTGGGTTCGAACCTGGCCCCAGCCAAACTGCAACAAAAAATGGCGGGTGCCTGTAGTCCCAGCTACTTGGGAGGCTGAGGCAAGAGAATCACCTAAACCCAGAAGTTAAAGATTGCTGTGAGCTGTGAGGCTACGGCACTCTGCCTACTCTGTCTCTTAAAAAAAAGAAGAAGAAAAGCCTGAACTTATTAGATAATGTGGGGAATGATTTTTTTGCATTATAGTGTATATGGATGAGTTTTCTATATATTTAACAATTTACATTCTATTTGTAGTTTTCTAGGAGCACATATTTACCTTATAGCTAAGTTCAGCCATGTAGTATTCACTGTGGATAAGTGAATCCTCCCCATCATTGTGCTCACTTCTAGTATTAGGTTATTAAAAAAAAAAATGATGGTCTTAAAATAGAACATTAAGATAAAAATTCCAAAGGGCGGCGCCTGTGGCTCAGTGAGTAGGGCGCCGGCCCCATATGCCGAGGGTGGCGGGTTCAAACCCAGCCCCAGCCAAACTGCAACAAAAAAATAGCCGGGTGTTGTGGCTGGCACCTGTAGTCCCAGCTACTCGGGAGGCTGAGGCAAGAGAATCGCTTAAGCCCAGGAGCTGGAGGTTGCTGTGAGCTGTGTGATGCCACGGCACTCTACCGAAGGGCCATAAAGTGAGACTCCGTCTCTATTAAAAAAAAATAAAATAAAATAAAAATTCCAATTTGCTTTTTCCTCCAGTATTCACAGTGCACTCTGTTATGAGAATTCAAGTAGATGAAAAAGTGTAACTTTAAATAAATTAACGTGTTCTTCCCTCCATTTTTCTTCCTGCATTTGTTTATTTGGGGTTTGGGGTCTGCTCTTTTCAAAAGGATGTTAGATCATCTACCAAGTTTTTGTTGTTGGTTCCCCCCCCCGCCCCCCCCAGACAGAGTCTCACTCTGTTACCCTGATTAGAGTGCACTGGCATCATAGCTCACAACAACCTCAAACTCCTGGGCTCAATTGATCCTCTTACCTCAGCCTCCCAAGTAGTTGGGACTGCAGGTGCGCACCAACAACACCTGGCTAGTTTTTTCTATTTTTAGTAGAGCTGGGGGTCTCACTCTTGTTAAGGCTGTTCTCAAACTCCTGAGCTCAAGCAATTCATCTGTCTTAGCCTCCCAGCCTGCAAGTGTTACTGGTGTGAACCACTGTGCCCAGCCCAACAGCATTTACTAAGTTTTTCAAGTTGTGATAAGGTAAATTAAAATGCCAAAGAAAAGAAAAAATATACATCAAACAGAATAATGCCATAAAGAAATGTAAAAACATGCGACACCTGTGGTTCAGTGAGTAGGGTGCCGACCCCATATACCAAGGGTGGCAGGTTCAAACCTGGCCCCGGCCAAACTGCAACAACAAAAAAGCCAAGCATTGTGGCAGGCACCTGTAGTCCCAGCAACTCTGGAGGCCGAGGCAAGAGAATCACCTAAGTCCAACAGCATGAGGTTGCTGTGAGCTATGATGCTAAGGCACTCTACTGAGGGCGACAAAGTGAGACTCTGTCTCTTAAAAAAAAAATAATAATAATAATGTAAAAACGTGTATCATATAAAGCATAACCAACGCTCTCACTGCTGGTACCGCTGTAAACATTGTAGCAACCAACTTTAAAAAGAGAAAGAGAAATATTAAAACTTTCTTTCAGTTTTTCTTTGATAAAAAGAACCCAGCTATTTAGGTGACTTTCAGCTGTTCTTGGCTTTTTTTCTTTTCTTTTCTTTTCTTTTTTTTTTTTTTTTTTTGAGACAGTCTCACTGTGTCACCCTCGGTAGAGTATCATGGTGTCACAGCAACCTCAAATTCCTGCGCTTAAGCGATTCTTTTGCCTCAGCCTTCCAAGTAGCTGGGACTACAGTCTCCCGCTACAATACCCAACTATTTTTTTGTTGTAGGTGTTTCGCTGACCCAGGCCAGCTTTGAACCCACCACCCTCGGTGTATGTGGCTGGCGCCATAACCACTGTGCTACAGGCACCGAGCCTGCTCTTGGCCTTAAGATTAGACAGACTTTTATCCTAAAGATCTTCAAAAGAGGATATAACATTGAGTTTCATAGCTTTTCATTATAAGCATTCAAATAAATGTTTGTTGAATGAATTATAGTACCGTTCAATATAAGCTAGTGGCTTTGCATGAAAACATATTTCAACAAAAGCAGTTTTGCCCAAATTGGAAGTATACAGCAGGCGGCAGGACATTGTGGTTTAGATGAGCAGCTTATTGCCAAGAGTGGTCTAAAGTTGTATTTTAGAATATCTGGAGAACTGAATTGGTTGTTAATTCTTCTACTGATCATTCTCGAATGTTGATCTCTTAATAAATACTGGCAGCAGTCTAGACCTGTACAGGCCTGGTCTTAACAGCACTCTTAACACATAACACATTCGTGTCCCATATTTCCTCTTTCCTGATGTAAACACTGTACGTTCTCAAAAGCAAGTCTAGTACTTTTTTCTTTAAAAAGTCTAGTACCTAAAGAAACAACTAGGCAATTTCCTAAAGTTCTGTTCCTTGCAACTGAATTAGTTCTACCCTGAAACATTTAGAGCAAATACAATCAGATCTCCACCTCAGCGAAAATAAAATCTTATTAAGGCACTCAGAGAGTATTAAACTGCTTACTGATACAGTATCTGTCTATTACAATTATTTGTGAAAAGTACTTCAAAGTGACCAAAAAAGGCAAACTGAAATTTGTACTTACACCAAATTTAAAGTTGAAGAATGTTCACTTGTCATTCTAGCTGACACTGATTAGCAGGCAAGGTGAGTTGTCATTTGGACCTTACCTAGTTAAAGATTAAACCATATCGTCTGTCTATAGAAGATTGTTAGTCTTAATATTGCTTTGTAATGCAGTAGCATGTATGTAGCTCATCTAAAGATAATATTCAGATCATGTTAACTCAAGGAATAATATTGTGTATCCTTTTTTTTTTTATGAGAAAAATGACTATATACTGATGCAGAAAGATATTATAAGACCCAAGGGAAAACTTCCCCTTTGACCTCTGAAGCTTTGCTGAAAAATCAGCTGACAAATGGCAGATTAAGAAAAGGTACACAAATTATTAACATTTATGGAAGTCTTATAAAATATATGCACTCAAAAAAAACAGCCATATGGGGTGGCGGCTGTGGCTCAAGGAGTAGGGCGCCAGCCCCATATACCAGGGGTGGCAGGTTCAAGCCTCGCCCCAACCAAAACTGCAAAACAAACAAACAAACAAAAAAACCCCAGCCAGATGGTTGATGCTTTTATACTATTCTGAGGTTACTGAAACAGTGGAGGGTTGAAGCGCGCATGACAAGACAAGTTACAGTGGTAAATCAGATTATGGTAGTAAGACAGGTCAAAGGAGCAGAAGGGGTCTAACTATGCAGATGGAACCTTACAAATGGCAGCCCACAGAGAGATGGCAAATGTTCCTTTCCGACCTTTAAAGGTATTAGACTTTCAATTAATCTTTTCTAGATCTGGTCAAGGGAGGGCCTCAGACAAGGTCTGGTTGCATCATGTAGATTTTCCCTGTAGATGCAAACCTTCCCCCTTTTCAGCTGTTCTTGTATTTCTAGCCTTTCTGAATAGCCATCTTGAAATATGTCAATAAGTTTATTTTGGGGGTGGTGCCTGTGGCTCAAAGGAGTAGGACGCCAGCCCCATATGCCAGAGGTGGTGGGTTCAAACCCAGCCCCAGCCAGAAACTTCAAAAAAAAGTTTATTTTGGGGTAAAATATTTTAGTTTCCTTTCTAATCTTGCCAAGGCAGCAAGCATAAATTAGGATTTGTGGTCATCCTACTCTCAGGGTTTCTGTATGAATCTAAAGAAGTCTTGCCTATAAAGTACTTGGCATAGGGCCTTGGCAATATGAGCTCAGTAAAGGTTAACTATCTCATTTTAACCTTCAGAACATTTTAGCTGCTTAGTCAAAAAGACTAGCTCTTCCTGGGCAGTGCCTGTGGCTCAAAGGCGTAGGGCCCCAGCCCCATATACCAGAGGTGGTGGGTTCAAACCCAGCCCTGGCAAAAAAAAAAAAAAAAGAGAGAGACTAGCTCTTCCTACCCAGATTCTTATTAGTTCTTTCTTAATGTAAGTTCTTTGTAAGCATCAACAATTGGAAATGTGTTTACATCCTGTAGCTTGACCTGTAACCACTTCCTGTTCAGTCATAGTTGATGAAAGGACAAATAAAATAGCATATAACCTGCTATAATTTAGATGGGGGTGTGTTTATATGAGAGAGATGGTAAATGGCTGTCTATGATGAAAAAGTCATAGCTTAAGTCCTCTGTTGATCATTTAAACATTGATTTCAGTAACACAGACTTGCAGATAACAAGGGTATAGTTTGGATAGACCATGTAGTAATAACATCATGATGTATTAACATCATATTATTATGTTACTGTATAGCAATAACCGTAAGATTGTGATGGCATGGTGGGATGAGAGAGAATGAAAGGTATATGAAGATGCATCAAACTATTCTAGGTCCACCCAAGTGATCTGATGTTTGTTGAATTAAGAGATTACCAAGTAAGTTGGGTTAAAGACCCATTAATTCAAAAAGGTCTTGGATGTTTCTGGGTGCAGAGTCTTCTTCAGAGGCTTTATTTGAATAGCTTTAATTTCTGTCAGCTGTGCAGTATAACTGTTACTGAACCCCCGTGATAATAGCTTGGGATCTGCTAAACCCAGACACATTGATCTTAATTTTTGTAAAGGTGGAAGATATGAATCTTCCCAGATTTAAATAATAGTTGGGGTCCTACTGCTTCATTTAGCCCAATTTCTATTTTGTGCAGTGGTGACCCATGGTCTGCTATTAATAATCAGACAAGGCCCAATTTTAGGTGCCGTATATACTCAAGTATAAGCCGAGTTTTTTCCGGCACAAAATTTGTGCCGAGTTCAGGTTTTTCGACACAAATTTTGTGCCGAAAAAACTCAGCTTATACTCGGTATATACAGTAAGCTTATTTGAGGCATTGAGAAATTCAGCATCTTACAGTTACATAAAGACCTAAGAAGAATCTTAACTTCCCCCATAACACCTTCCCCATAGTACCTCATTATACTGCCTGAGGCTTTCCTGTCCCTACAGCAATTCTTATTACCGTATATACTCGAGTATATACGGTAACTAAGTTACAGGAAAATGAACCCAGTAGAACTGGTTTACATTAATTATTACTTACTAATGGTTTGACTTTACATAGTACAAAAGCCATATGTGTTCAGTAGAACCCAAACAGCCATTCTGTTTTTCACTGTCAGTAGCCAATAAATTACATTAGATATTCGCTTTATTATAAAATAGGCTATGTTAGATGATTTTGTCCAACTGTAAGCTAATTTAAGTATTTTAACCATGTTTAAGGTAGGGTAGGCGAAGATATATAATGTATTAGGTGAGGTATAGTAAATGTGTTTTCAACTTAACAGTATTTTCAACTTACCATTGGTTTATCTGGACATAATCTGTCAAGGAGCATCTGTATTTGACAAAAGGGGAAACATTTGCCTCAAAACAGCCAAGGTGGTGGAACAAGATGGCAAATCAGGAAGACCGTCAGGCCGAGCTCTACTAGAGCAACTGAGAAATGGTTGGCATTTGGTGAGGAGATTTTGCTTGGAGCTGTGGCTTGGGGTACACTGAGAGGAGGTGGGGTGCTGGTTGCTGTAAGTGAGTTGGAGCAGCAGGGCAGAGATCTGACACACTAGGCTAGTCTTGCATAGGCCACTAGTGAGAGCTGCGCAGGTCTCCCCTTGCAGTTTTCAGTTCTTAGAAGTGCATTGAGTGTATTGCCTGGAAGAGTGGGCAAACCCGAACAGTATATAGCAGCCGAATTTAAGGGCTGGTTGGGGCAGATTTCCCACCAATTTGGCAGCAATACAGATGACCATTCTGGGAAGGTCCTGGCAGCAAGGGGTCAGCCGTTATGGATAGGTCGTGAGAAGGTTGTAGGGTGGGCCTCCTATAGGAACATAGCTGTTTTAGTTCCACCTGGTAGGATTGGTCCTCCAGTTGTGACAGGCTCAGGGACTCCAGCGCCCCATGAGAACTGTTGTCTGGGGGCATGGTGAGACCAGCCTCTAAAGGATTCTGGAGAGATGTGAGTTCCCAGCCCCGCAGAACCTGAATGCTGAGGAAATAATCAGGTGATCACTGTGAACAACTAAGTTGGGGATCTGGTCTATGCCTGGGTTCTGGAGAGACGTTATCAGCTATGTTGTCCGTCTCCTAAAACTGTAGCACCACCTGATGTCCCAGCAATATATTGCAACACAAATACAAATAAAAATTCTTATTAAAGTCGGACCCTCCCGCCATCATATATTTAATTATATAAATAATTATATATTTAATATGTGATTAAATTATATATTTAATTATATAAATATTATATAATATATAATGCCATTATATAATAACGCTTATTATATAATATACTATAATATATATAATGCTTCTATATATGTATATATAATTAGTTTTTTTCTTTTTTCTTGTTTTTTTGTTATTTTGTTTGATACTGAGATTGTTTATTTGTGGTTATTTAGAGCTTTTCGATATTTTGTATTGATGTGTTTTGTTTCATGTTTATTTGTATAGTTGGTTCTTTTCTTATGTTTTTACTTTCATCAAGATCAAGGGCTCCTGTATTTTTGGTTACAGTATTTTAGCCTCATTTATCCTGTCTCCATATTTCATTCCAGTACATTCTCTCTTTTATTTTTTATTAAGTCAAAAAAATATGGAACGCTTCATGAATTTGCATGTCATCGTTGCACAGGGGCCATACTAATCTTCTCTGTATCATTCCAATTTTAGTATATGTGCTGCCAAAGTGAGCCCTAGTAGGTGTAGAATATAAATGTCTTAACACAATAACTAAGAAAATGCCATGAAGACTATATTAACTAGTTTGATGAAAATATTTGAAATTGTATATAAAACCAGCACATTGTATCCCATGATTGCATTAATGTACACAGCTATGATTTATTAAAAAAAAAAAAAAAAAAAGAATGAACAAATGGGACTTCATTAAACTGAGAAGCTTCTATACAGCTAAGGAGACAACCAACCAAAGTGAATAGACAACCATCAGAATGGGGAAAGATATTTGCATATTATGAAACAGACAAAAGCTTGATAACTAGAATCTAACTCAAATTAAGCAACAACAAAAAAAAGCAAACAGTCCCCTATATCAACAGGCAAGTGAGACGAATAGAACCTTCTCTAAAGACAGACCAAGGGCTAACAAGCATATGAAAAAAACTCATCCCTAATTATCAGAGAAATGCAAATCAAAACCACCCTGAGATATCATCTAACCGCAGTAAGAATGGCCCACATCTCAAAGACTCAAAACTGCAGATGCTGGCATGGTTGTGGAGAGAAGGGAACACTTTTACACTGCTGGTAGGACTGCAAAATAATACAAACCTTTTGGAAGGAAGTATGGAGAATCCTTAAAGAACTCAAACTAGACCTCCCATTTCATCCTGCAGTCCCATTTCATTACTGGGCATCTACCCAGAGGAAAGAATCATTTTATCATAAGGACATTTGCACTAGACTATTTATTGCAGCTCAATTTACAATCACCAAATTGTGGGAACAACCTAAATGCCCACCAGTCTAGGAATAGATTAACAAGATGTGGTATATGTATACCATGGAATACTATACAGCCACTAAAAAGGATGGTGATTTACATCCTTTGGATTAAATTGGGTGGAATTGAAATACATTCTTCCTAGTAAAGCATCAGAAGAATGGAGAAGCAAGAATCGAATGTACTCAATTCTGATATGAAAACGATTGATGGTAGTACATGATGGGGGAGAGGGAAGGAGAGCGGGGGTTGTGGGACCACAGTGTTTGGTGGTACACTATTAATAGAGGGATTTCACCAAACAAATGCAAGCAGTATAACCTGGCTCATTGTACCCTCAATGATTCCCCAACAATAAGGTGGGGCTTTAAATAGTCTCAGCTAATAAAAAAATTGAAATTAAGATATATAACTTCAGCTTATCCTGTGCTCTATTCTCAGCACCCAGTCACATTCACCACATTCAGAGGCGGTGTAATGCCTGTGCTTATGGTTAAATCATAGAGATGACTGACAACTTTTCAGTCCGAAATATCAGTATAATGACAACAGAAAGAATGGGGGAACCTAACTATCTGTAACAACTAGCCAGCCCCCAGGTTACAGATATGGGCAAAGATTCCTATAAATTTACCCTGCTGTCACCAGATTCTGAGAAGCAGAATAGTCATAAGTATAGTTATTATTCCATTCATAAGTGAATTTGAAAAGCTTAATTTAATGAACATGTCTTTCCCAAAGTATGCCCACAGGGAAGAAGCAGTCTTCATTCATGTTCAGTTGACTCTAAAAAGTTCCCATGAAATGCACCACTAATCCTAGGGTTTAAGTCCCTACAAATTAATAGCTCTGCCATGATGAAACATGAATTAAAGTTTAAAAGATTATAGAAGTGAAACCATGGACTGAAAACTATCACAGGTGCCTTGGCAAGGGAAATGTATGCAATGTATGAAATGTGGTACTCATCAAAATTAACAGAAAAAGCTGCGTGTCATGGCTCACACCTGTAATCCTAACACTCTGGGAGGCCAAGGCAAGAGGATCAGTTGAGCTCAGGAGTTCAAGACCAGCTGAGCAAGGCAAGACCCCATCTCTATAAAAATAGAAAAAAAAATTAGCTGGGCATTGAGGCAAGTTCCTGTAGTCCCAGCTACTCAAGAGGCTGAAGCAGGAAGATCACTTGAATCCAGGAGTCTGAGGTGCCGTGAGCTAGGCTGATGCCACAGCACTCTAGCCTGGGCAACAGGCTCAAAAAAAAAAAAAAAAAAAATCAATAGGGAAATGTTTGTCTCAGGAGCTAGTGACCAGTAACAGTTTCTCTGAGATAGGAGCAACTGATGTCCTTTTAATTTTAATTAATTAATTAATTTTTTTTGAGACAGAGCCTCAAGCTATCACCCTGGGTAGAGTGCCGTGGCATCACAGCTCACACAACCTCCAACTCCTGGGCTCAAGCGATTCTCCTGCCTCTGCCTCTGTCTCCTAAGTAGCTGGGACTACAGGCACCCGCCACAACGCCCGGCTATTTTTTGGTTGCAGCCGTCAGTGTTGTTTGGCAGGCCCGGACTGGATTCGAACCCACCAGCTCAGGTGTACGGGGCTGGCACCTTAGCTGCTTGAGGTACAGACGCTGAGCCTTAATTTTTATTTTTATTTTTGAGACAGAGTCTCACTTTATTGTGTGCCCCCCACCACCACCACCTCATAGAGTGGTGTGGTATCATAGCTCACAGCAACCTCAAACTCTGGGGCTCAAGCAATTTTCTTGCCTCAGCCTTCCAAGTAGCTGGGACTATAGGCTCCTGCCACAAAGCCCTATTGTTTTTTGTTTGTTTGTTTTTGTTTTGTTTTTTAAGAGACAGGGTCTCAATGTAGCTTAGGCTGGTATCCAACTTGTGAGCTCAGGTCAGGTGATCTGCCCACCTCCACTTCCCAGAGTGCTGGAATTAAAGGCGTGCGCCACCATGCTCATCTGATGTACTAGAGTGCACTTCTGCTTCCAGCTAAAATAGAAACTATCCAAAATGAAACAGGGAAAAGAGAATAAATGTTTTTAAAACATGAACATCATTGAGCTATAATTGAACATAAAGAGAAACCTTCAGTGACCTAATATATGGATAACTGGAGTTTCTGACAGAGGCGAAAACGAGGAGGGACAAAAAAAAAATTGGAGAAATAGTGGTCACACTTTGCCAATTTTGATGAAAACATTAACCCATGGATTCAAGAAACTCCGTAAACCCAAAGCACAAGAAACATGAAGAAAACTACAGTAAGGCATGTCATAATCAATAGCTCAAAACCAGTGATAAAAGAAAAATCCAGGGGCTTCCCATTTTGATTTCCCCCCTCCGCTGCTGGAGGTTCTGTTCCCCTTTTCTGGTTTTGCACTTTTTTGCTTATCATGCATATCAGTCTTTGTCCTTGTCAATAAACTCTATCCTGTTGCTTAAAAAAGTAAAAAAGAAAATCCTAAAAGCAGCCAGAAGGGAGGGAAAGCATGTTAGGTACAGGGGAAAAAAGATAAGGATGCATCTGATTTCTCATTGAATATACCAGTGAAAAGACATTTAAACAACAGTTTTAAAATACAGGAAGAAAAAAAACATTGCCATAGGATTCTATAGCAAAAATATCTTTAAAAAATAAAGGCAAAATAGGTGGTGACTGTAGCTCAGTGGGTAGGGTGCCAGCCGCAACAAAAAATAGCCAGGTGTTGTGGCGGGCGCCTGTAGTCCCAGCTACTTGGGAGGCTGAGGCAAGAAAATTGCTTAAACCCAAGAATTAGAGATTGCTGTGAGCTGTGACACCATGTACTCTACTGAGGGTGACATAGTGAGACTCTGTCTCCAAAAAAATAAATCAGTCAATCAAGTTTTCAGGCATACACAGCCTGAACGAATTGATCACCAGCTGTTTTGCAGTACAAGAAATGTTAAAGGAAGTTTTTCAGGCAGAATGAAAACAGTACCAGTTGGAAAGCTGCCTCTGTACAAAGGAATGAAGATCACCAGGAATGATAAATACATTGGTAAAAATCTTTTTTCCTTCCTGGAGAACATTTAGGAGATTTTTTTTTATGCATATTTTTTTCTTGTTACAGTAAAACGTCTGTAAGTTGACCACCCAAGGGACTCTAATAAACTGGTCAACATAAGGAACTAGGCCTACTATACTGATATATGTACATGTGGTGTATGTCTGTTCTATGGAAATTAGATTATCTTTCTTTTCTTTTTTTTTTTTTTTTTTTTTTTTTGTGGAGACAGAGTCTCACTTTATTGCCCTCAGTAGAGTGCCATTGCATCACACAGCTCACAGCAACCTCCAGTTCCTGGGCTTAGGCAATTCTCTTTCCTCAGCCTCTCAAGTAGCTGGGACTACAGGTGCCTGCCACAATGCCCAGTTATTTTTTAGTTGCAGTTCGGCCGGGACCGGGTGTGAACCTACCACCCTCAGTATATGGGGCTGGCGCCCTACCACTGAGCCACAGGCACCGCCTGAAAATTAGGTCATCTTAAGGAGGTGGTCAATGTAAGGAAGTGATCAATTATAGAGATTTTACTGTGTTTAAAACAATGTAAACAAAAATAGGAACTCACACAAGGAAGAATGTGTTAATTAAAGATGTGTACTATAAACCCTATAGCTGCCTCCAAAATAAAAGAGCAAGAGTTACAGCCAATAAGACAACAAAAGAGATAAAATTAAATCATAAAATATATTAATCCTAAAGTAGGCAAGTAAGGGAAACAATAACAGCAAAAAAGGACAAGTAGAAAACAAATAGTAAGATGAAGCTCTCAAATCTCAGCACGTTGATAATCACATTAAATAAAATTAAAAGCAAGGGCAGAGGGGAATTGGTGTGCTTTCACCTAAGGGGCACAACTACAACAGGGATGTTACTTAACAAATGCAAACAGTGTAACCTAATCATCTGTGACTTCTTATTAATCTGAAATAAAGACAATTAAAAGAAATTGTCAGATTGAGTAAAAAAAAAGCAAGACCCAATGATACGGTGCTTACAAGCAACACGTTGTAAAGATAAAGCCAAAAATGATTAAAAGTAAAAGTTTGAGTTTTAGCTTAGTTTTACACCCAGGAAATCTGCCATTTACCCCTACATTGTTCCTGATAGCTGGGAACAAATTGAGTTCCCTCCCCTTTCTCCCTTCTTGAATTTAATTGTGTTTTTCTTTATGTGAGCTGGTAGTTGTTGGTTTACTATTTTCAGGTTAGTACTGATTACATGGAATGCTTGCTTTTCCATTCTTGAGATATTTCACTTAGGAGACTATTCTCCATATCAATCCAGGTAAATACAACCCCTCTGTTTCCTTTTTGTCTTTAGCTTGTACCATTAAATACCATATACTTAACTTACCTTTCTTGTTTATTATGTCTGTCCCTACTGACTGTAAAATCCAGTAGTATTTTGCTCTTTATTGTCCCACCAGTACTTAGTATAGTTTTGCATACAGAAGACACATTTGTTGTTGGTGAGTCAAAGCTGGCAAGATACAGAGAAATGGGTTCTATCAGAGAATAAATTGGTACAACCTTTCTGGAAGCAGCTATGTGGTGTATAAAAGTCTTGATGTGCTTGCCCTTTGGTATTTCTCCTTCTAGGTTTTTATCATGAGGAAGTAATTAGGATGTGCACAGAGATATGGCTGGGAGATTCAGCCACATTGGAATGCTTTCAACTGTAGTCAGGAAAACTCTTGAACTGACATTGGAAGGAATGTACATTGTTTTTTGAAATGTGGCAACAAGAACTGTTTTTCCAGAGTAATTAAAAGGAGTATCTTCCATTAGTATTTTAAAATTTTGTGCCATTGCTCACTTTTCTAACCACGTTCTTTCTTAAGCAAAACTAAAACTTACCTGTGAAATTTTTTTTCCACAGGTCTCTTAATATGGACTTTGAAAATCAAGACAAGGAGAAAGACAATAATAGTTCTTCTGGATCTTTCAATGGCAACAGCACCAATAATAGTAAGATATTTTATGTCAATTAACTTTTCTATGTGTAGTTGTGTTACTTGGATTCTTTCTCTGCCTGCCATTAATAATTTACTGGGTTCTGGCCGCAGGTGGTGGATCATGCCAGTAATCCTAGCACTCTGGCAGGTCGAGGCATGTAGATTGCTTGAGCTCACGAGTTTGAGACCAGTGTGAACAAAAGCGAGACCTCGTCTCTACTAAAATAGAAAAACTGAGGCAAGAGGATCGCTTGAGCCCAAGAGTTGGAGGTTGCTGTGAGATATGAAGCCAAAGCACTCTACCCTGAGCAACAGCTTGAGACTCTGTCTCAAAATAAATAAATAAATAAATAAATAATTTGCTAGGTTCGAGGGTTTATGTTTTGCATAATAATAAAATCTAATTTCTAGGGCATAGTCTGTTAAATTTTGTTCTAAATCTGACTTACTGATGTCTTGTGTACTGCTTTTAACTCATGTCTAAAATGCTTGCTGTTGAGAGTCTTTACTTCTTGAAGATAAGCAGGATAGGTTAGTATCTGCCTGCTTATAGATTTCGTTTAGATACTTTGAGGTTGCTAATTTTATAGGTGTTGATCATAAATTTTTCCAGCGACTTTTTTTTTTTTTTGAGACAGAGACTCACAGCTATCACCCTCGGTAGAGTGCTATGGTGTCACAGCTCACAGCAACCTCAAACTCTTGGACTTAAGCAATTCTCTTCCCTCAGGCTCCCGAGTAGCTGGGACTACAGGCGCCCGCCTCAAATGCCTGGCTATTTTTTGTTGTTGTTGTTGCAGTTGTCACTGTTTTAGCTGGGTTCTAATCCACCAGCCTTGGTATATGTTGCCGGCGCCCTACCCACTGAGCAACAGGTGCCACCTCCAGTGACTCTTAAAAGAGCTGCTTGAAGTACTTGTAAAACTAAGTACCATGAGTATCTTTTCTGATATTTAAGATCTTATAAGGATGCTTGCTTTGAATAAAAATAGAAATGTACTATATGGCAAATATTTAATAGCATTTTTCATAAATAACCAAAATGTAAAAACAACCCAAGGATCCACAAACTAGTGAATTTATAAATAAAGATGGTGTATCCATATAATGGAATACTACTTAGCACTAAAAAGCATGCAGTACTGACATGTGCTGCAATATAGATGAAATTCAAAACATTATACTAAGTTAGAGGAGCCAGACAGAACATATTGTAAGGGTCCATTTATGTAAAATTTCTACAAGTACATCTAGACAGTAGATAAGTGATTGCTGGGGCTAGGAATGAGAAGAACTTATTGTAAGCTGAGGGGTCTTGTGATGAAAATGTTCTAAAACAAGATTATAGTGATGTTTCACAGTTGGTAAATTTACCTCCCCAAAAGTCATTGAATTATACACTTAAAATGGATGAATTTTATGTTATTTAAATTGTACCTCAAGAGAGTTAAAGAAAATTGGTGATGCTTATTATGGAAAGAGTTGAATTAAAATTAAGGAGACTTGATAATATTATTAGATTTATATTTTTTTTAATTTTTTTTTTAATTGTTAAATCATAGCTGTGTACATTAGTGTAATCGCCTGTACCCATTCTAAGATGCACCACAGATGTGGCCCCACCCATTACCCTCCCTTCACTAAAACCTCCCCCCTCCCTTCCCCTTCCTTGGCCCTTTCCCCATTGTCTTGTGCGAGAGTTGGGTTATAGCCTTCATGTGAAAGCTATAATTTAGCTTCATAGTAGGGCTGAGTACATTGGATACTTTTTATTCCATTCCTGAGATACTTTGCTATGAAGAAAATGTTCCAGCTCCATCCATGTGAACATGAAAGAAGTAAAGTCTCCATCTTTCTTTACGACTGCCTAGTATTCCATGGTATACATGTACCACAATTTGCTAGTCCATTCATGGGTCGGTGGGCACTTGGGCGTCTTCCATGACTTACCAATTATGAAGTGGGCTGCAATAAACATTCTGGTACAGATATCTTTGTTATATTGTGAATTTTGGTCTTCTGGGTATAAACCTAGAAGAGGAATTATAGGATCAAGAGGCAGATCTATTTTTAGGTCTCTAAGTATTCTCCAAACATCCTTCCAGAAGGGACGTATTAGTGGGCATTCCCACCAGCAGTGTAGAAGTGTGCCCTTTCCCCCACATCCACGCCAACATTTCTGGTTTTGTGATTTTGTTCTGTGGGCTACTCTTACTGCGGTTAGGTGATATTTCAAAGTAGTTTTGATTTTCATTTCTCTGATGATTAAGGATGATGAGCTTTTTTTCATGTGTTTGTAGATTTTGCGTCTGTCTTCTTTAGAGAAGTTTCTCTTTAAGTCTCTTGCCCACCCTGAAATGGGGTCACGTGTTCTTTTCTTGCTAATAAATTTAAGTTCTCTGTGGATTCTGGTTATTAGTCCTTTATCGGAGGTATAACCTGC